>JAOANR010000006.1:7128022-7269871 GCA_030278955.1 Hygrophila difformis
GGGAAAATACCTAAAAAATACCCCATTCCAAAAGAACTTACCTCTTTAATACCCCAAACAATTTTTCTTCCTCTAAACCCCCCAACCAAAAACAACAATTCCTTCAAGGTACATGGAGAGATAAAACTTTAAATTAATGACCATTTTACCCTTAAAACCTAAAATCAAAGAAATAATACCTAAAATCCATTCAAAAGAGTTTAACACTTCTCTAAAAAGTGCCCAAAAACACACCCCCTCTAAAAAATTGGTATCAGAGCATAAGTTGCGATTTTAGGGCTTATGGCTAATGACGGATTAAAAGATAATCAAAACGCAATTAAATTAAATGACAATATTAATTACGAAAAATTTTTAATAATTGATATTGAAAAGAAAAGGCTATTCAAAAACCAAACTAAAGATTGTAAGATCTGTAAACAAAATAAAATAAAAATCAAAAGAATAAAACTCAAGAAAATAGAACTTTTAAAAATTATTGCAAACTAATCGTAAGATTAGAAGCTTTAAGACAACACTTAAAAACTCATGAATAAAATGTTAACAAATAAAAACATGGATATACAAAGAAGTCTTCAATCAATTGAAGCAAAACTAGATAAGTTAGAATTAATAGGAAAACAAAATAATACAAATCTTAAAGTAATATTAGAAAACCAAACATACTTATCAACCCAGTATGATAAATCATCCAGTGGAATGAAAAACTTATCTAAAACCATAACAACACTTCAATATGAAAGTTCTAAACTAGTTAATGATATCCCAAATCCGAGAAAAATCATTAACCATAGTGAGGAATTAAAACAACTACAAGATAAGGTTGAAAAACTTGATAAAGAGATAAAGGAAATTAAAAATATTGTTGAAAACAATATTGAAAATGTAATGAAATGTGTAACAAAATTATAAAAATCATTAAAGGATAATGGAAACAGCTTTGAAAGAGGTTAAAGAAACAATAGAAAACTTTAAACAAGAAATTAATAATAAATTCAAAGAATTAAACAAAGAATTAGTAGAAATAAAGCTAAATGTTAATAATCTTCATAAGAAGATTGGCGAAATGACAGACCATAATAAAACAAATAATACAAATATTAGTCTAATTGACAAGAAAACAAAAGAGCTTGTAACAACTGAAATACTAAAGAAAAAAATTGATGATGTACATGTTCAAATGGAAAACATGAAAAAATATCAAGACCCTGCATTAAGAATAGCCATTGAAAGCATAGATGAAAAACTTGAAAGAATACAAGCTGTTAGAATACCTGAAGATAATACAATAAAACAACTAGCTGAACAAATTGCAAAATTACCTGCAGAAGCTAGAAGGAAAACTAAACCACAAGAAAAACTAAACTTCTGGGTTGTAAAACCAGACGAAAAATATTTACAAAAATGAGTAGGAGATCATTTTCTCTTACTAATGAATCCAAAAACAGTCTAGTAGAAAGAAGTAATTCTCAAAGGATTGAAAGCTCAAACTTTGAAAAAACCTTAATAGATAGAATGTTCAGAGAAAAAACCAAACTTGAAGAAGGGCCAACAATAATTGAAGAAATAATTGACCCAGATATTGAATTTGAAAACTTCAAGAAAAGAACATTAATCCAATTGGAACCAAGATTATTGTATGACCAAAGATTCCTTAATTGGAACACAGGATATTACAAATATCATTATACGGAACCAATAAGCTGTCTAAAAGATGACAAAAAATTAATAAAATTAATAAGCAATAATGAAGCAATCAGGCTTCAAAGACAAGGACAAAAATACATGCATATGGGATTAATCTCCATAGGAGTAAAAGGTTTAACTAGAAAAAACTTAGGGACTAAAGTCCTAATGACTGTTCTAGATACAAGGTGGACTAATCCAACCCAAGCTATCATAGGATTAATGGAAATTGATATGAACCCTAATGTGGGAGTATGTTATTTGGCACCAGATTATATGATACAAATAACAGATTTTATGAAGCATATCCAAATAGGAATTCAAACTGTAGGATATGAAGAAATGGAAACTGGTCACAACCTAATGGTATGTGTAGGCTTCTTAGGAAGAATCACAAACAATGGCCAAACCAGGCATAAAACAAAAATTGAAACTGTGGTAAGTATCATAGGAAGTGAAGGAGTAAAAATGATAGGACCAACTGAAATATCATCAGAAGAAAATGCTGGGAAAAATTGGGATCTATCAAAATTCTTTGAAAAACCAAATGTTAAAAATTTAACTCCAAAAAATGTAAATTACTTCATTAACTCCAGAGGAGAAACGTCAGTAAGGTTTAACGATTATGAAACTGCAAAACGACCAATAGATTTTACAGAAGAAGAAGGTCAGGAAAATGAATAGACAAATGAAAAGGTTTATTGTAGAAAAACCAGTAACAGATAACTATGTAAAATATGAAGGAAAACATATATTCCACCCTAGTGAAGATGAAGTGGAAAGAATTGCTAAAGACATTCAACATATTTGTTTAAAAACAAGAAAATTTGAAAACTTTAAGAAAGGAAAAATTCTAAATAAAAGAGAGTACCATGACAGGTATGAAAGAGTTTTCTCACAACATGTGCATTCTGCACTAACTAAAAAATTCAAAAACAAAGGAATATTACCTCATAATTGTCAAGATTGTAAAATTGATCTTGATAGAAGATATTCTGATAAGTTAAAACATATGATCCATTTAATAGAATGTCCAAAGCATAGTGGATATTTTGAGAATTGGATAGAAAATTATGAAGAAATGATAAGAGAAATATCAAAACTAAATGAACAAAAACAAGAATTAAAGGATAAAATGAAAAGAAAAAATAAAGAATGGAAAAATAATTTAGAAGATATTATTGAGAAAGAAGTACAGAAAAGATTACAAAAAATACAAATAAAAGAAGAACAACAAGCAGATATAGAAGCTCACTTGTTCTTAAAGGAAAACTCACCAGAAGTAGGACAAAGTTCTGATAATATATTAATGGAACAATATATAGGAGACCATATCTCCTTACATTCTGAGAGAACAAATAAAACAGCTAAAGAATTCATGAACAAAGATGTTGTCATGAAAAATACAGGAGACAGTATAACAAGAGTCCCTGGAACTCCCTTTGCCCCATACCAAAGAGGGACTGAGTGGAGACCTGGAACTAATTATACTGGAAACAATTCTAGACACTCAATCACACATGTTCATCCAGAATATCCTTATGGAAAAATACAACCTGGGATGATAACAAAACCTAGAGGAATTAGACAACCTTTAGAAAGAGGATATTATCATAACCCAGCAATATTAGAAGTAACAAATGTAAGCCCTCAAGAATGGGGCTCAGTAATTGCAAAATGGAAAAACATAGTTGTAGCTGATTACATCAAAAACAAAAATGATTATAATGATACAGCTGAATCAATGTATGGATATCTTGAAACCTATTTAGGAGAATTCGCACAGTCAATGTGGGAAGTATTTAAAAGAGACTATCCAATGGATTATCAAGACTTAATAGAAAGAGGACCGAATCCTTATAACTTTGTAAATAAAATATCAAGTCTAATAACGGGTGAAGATGGTAATTCAGGACATATAACAACACAAATGGATGCCTTAATCCATCTAGACCAAATGCACCTAGATGACTTATATGGAACAGTAGACTTCTTGAATGAGTACGTCTACTATACAGGCCTAGCAGGAGGTGCTTTTAACCAAGAGTTAGGTGAAAAATTATTTATGAAAATACCAAGACCAATTGGTCAAGAAATTCAAGATACATGGAATAAAATGGTTGAAAAGAATCCCCAACAATACACTATTAGTATGAGGGCTGTTCATGTGGTAAAAATATTAAAAGATAAGTGTACAAATATAATTGCACAAAAACAACTTAAGAAAACTGATTATTCATTCTGTAAAAGGATATACACTCCTCAACGATATGGTAGGCCGGAACCATTAAGGAAAAAACCCAAATTCATAACAAGAAAGAAGTATTTTATAAAACAATCAAATAGCAGAAAACCTTTCTTGAAACAAAAACATCACGTCAGAAAATATAATCCTAGTAGAAATTATACAAAGAAACTTGCTTGTTTCACATGTGGTGATGAAAGCCATTTGGCAACAGCATGTCCTAAAAGAAAAAACCAACATTCTAGAGAGGCAATTCTTACAGAATGTATACAGCAAGATATATTAGATGTAGACTCAGATGTTTCTGAGACTGAAACAATATATAGTATAGTAACAGTGGAAGAAAATGTTATAGAAGAACAAGGGGATGATGATCCCTATGAATTGATTAATATGCTTGCAAATGAAAACTCATATAATGGTATCACATATAAAGAGTATATGATGCCATATGAAACTGAGTATATGATGAGAGAAATTAATGAATGCGAAAACCATAATTGGCTTTTCAGGGTAGGCACTGATTCTACACCTTGTATAAAATGCTCTTATTACCCATCAAGAAAACTTAGAGCTAAATGTACAATATGTCATGTAGAAATATGCCAAATATGCTTGTCAAAATATTATAAAATTAAATTCCCCGAAGAAATGCCAATAACAAAAATTGATGATAATTATACATTCATCACAAAAAGAATAGATATAATAGAAAGAAAACTTTTTGATTTACAAGATATAATGAATCCTAAGGAATTAAAAACCAGAATTGAAAACATAGAAGAAATCTTAGAAGAATATAATATGTTGAGTCCTAAAAATACGGAAAATAAAGGAAAAGAAGTTCCTAAAGAAGAATCTAATGATAAACAAAACCTTAGTACAGAGTATATGTTAGCACAAAACCCTGAGTACATACCCGTGTGCCACGATCCTTCATCATTAACTACATTAAGGGTACCAATAATCTTTAAATTAAGAGAATTGGTATTTCGTACTAATGCAATAATTGATACAGGATGTACTAGAATAATAATAAATGAAAAACTTATCCCAGAACATCTACAGAAAAACTTAACAAAACCCATTAAATCGGAATTAATGGATGGAAGAATATCATATACAACAAAACAACCTATTTCAGGTGGACAAATATTCTTTGAAACCAATTGTGGAATATCAGAACCCTATGGAGTTCCTGATAATTCATATATAAAAGACTTAGTAATAAATGCAGATGTAATCTTAGGATTACAATTCTTCTTACAGAATAATGGGGGATTATTTATTACAAAAGATTATATCCAAATTGTTGAAAAAGCAACTTTGGCAATGTTTGCACCTAGTATTAGTAATGCGGGAACCAAGCTTTTAACAACATCAGAGTTGCGGGAGAAGCGTGGTGGAGCCCCTACTAATACAAAAACAAAAAATAAAAAACTTTTAAAAGACAAAGATATTGAAAATTGTAAATGCAAAATAAAAGGAGCATGTAAACAAACTTGTAAAGAAAACATACATATTACAGAGTTTGAAGAAGAATACATTCCTGAAACTCCAAAACTGAAAGAATTAATAAGTATAACTAGATTTAAGCCTGAAGAAACCATAACAAAATGGATTGAGAGGTTAGAAAAATCCCAAATTATTGGAGATAACATCCAAAAATATTGGGAAAAAGATGGAACAATATGTAAGCTTGAAATAATAAATCCAGAATTAAGAATCTCAACTGCAGAAATAAATCCTACAAATCTGGATATAGCAGATTTCAAAATGCATATTGATGAATTAAAAACTTTAAAAGTAATTAGAGAATCAAACTCCAGACATAGGTCTGCAGCTTTTATTGTGAGAAAACATTCTGAAATTGTAAGAGGAAAATCAAGAATGGTCATTAATTATAAAAGACTCAATGACAATACAAAAGATTTTGCTTACAACATACCAGATAAAACAGTCTTAATAAATAGGATTCAAGACTCAAAAGTATATAGCAAATTTGACTGTAAGTCGGGATTCTGGCAAGTAAAAATGCATCCCGAGTCAGTTGAATGGACTGCATTCACATGTCCAGAAGGTTTATTTGAATGGTTAGTAATGCCATTTGGACTAAAAAATGCACCAGCTATATTTCAACAAAAAATGGATAAAATTTTCAAACCATACCAAAAATTTGTTTTGGTATACATTGATGATATTCTAGTATTTTCAAAAAATAGTACTGAACATATGAGTCATCTTGATACAGTGTTTAGGCTATTTGAAAAACATGGAATAATCATCTCAAAGAAAAAGATGGAAATTAATAAAACTAAAATAGCATTCCTTGGGGCAGAAATTGGAAAAGGAAAAATAAAACTCCAAGATCATATTGCTAAAAAGGCTATTGAATTTCCTGATAAAATGGAAGATACAAAACTATTACAACAATTTTTGGGATTGGTTAATTATGCTAGACCATACATTAAAAACTTATCCTCATTAACAGGATCATTATATAACAAACTGGGAAAAAAACGGTCAAAGATATTTTAATCAAGAAGATATAAAAAATGTACAAAAAATTAAAGAAGCATTAAAAACACTTCCAGAATTGGTTTTGCCAGAAGATAGGGATTATCTTATTGTGCAAACTGATGGATCACATGAAGGATGGGGAGCTATCCTTTTGCGAAAAAAGGATGTCTACTCACCTAAAAGTAAAGAAGAAATTTGCCAATATGCATCAGGAAAATACAGAGAAAAGGGTAACCTTTCCTCGATTGATGCAGAACTATTAGCAATAAAGTATGCACTTGATAAATTTGAACTGTTTTTAACAGGAAAACCAGGATTCACAGTAAGAACTGATTGTGAAGCCATAGTAAAATTTCATAGCCAACTCCAAGAAAAAAGATCAATGTCTAGGAGAAGGTGGTTGAATTTTACAGATGTTATTAGTCAGAAAGGCTACAAAATAAAATTTGAACATATTAAAGGAGAAGATAACAAAATTGCTGATATACTATCTAGAATTCTGATTAAAGAAAGGGAGAAACCATTATATGACACTGAATTTAAAAACGAATCAATTGATAATTATGATGAAAATGATGAGGAAAAATATAAACAAAAATGGGATCAATTTTACAGGGAGGATTGGAATATTGAGAATTGAATAATATTGTTACAGGAATGGCAGAAAACTCCCAGAAAAACTCTTTGAAAATCAGCAATGAAAATGGAGTAAAAACCACAGGGATGGTGAAAACCCCAGAGGGATATTACACAATCCCTTCTAAAACCAGCATCCCAGAAGGGAAGAAAAAAGATAAACTCCCAGAAAAAGGAGTGAAAATCTGCTTTGGCAAAAGAGCAGAAACAGGCAATAATGTAGAATTAATCTTATTTGATAACATGAAGTACAGGCCTATCACAGGGTTAAACTACACAGAGGAACAGATCTGCCTTTGTGATAACATCTGGAGAGCATCATTTGACAAAAACAACAGCAGGTATATTGTTACTTGTCTCTCTGCTTTAAGCATGTATTTCCAGAAATTCAATAACATAAAACCATTTTTATATTATGTAATCTATGAAGGTTATAAAAAAGGAATTTATGATAAAAATGATATTTTACCTCTTAATGAAGATAATGAAAAACCTCTTCATAAAGGATTTTATGACATAATGTCTGCAATTCAATTTGCAAAAACCACAATGGGCCCAGATTTCTTTGTAAGCCCAAGTTTGAAAAACATTGTTGATGGTTTGAGGCCAAAAACCCAAAATCCTACAGGCCCAGTCCAATATTCAATTGGACATTCTTCTAAAACCCACATTGTGTTTTGTGACCATTGTGAAAAAATGGCCAAGGAAGTCTGTAAATATGAAGCCCAAAAGGCCGAATGGTTACAGAATTTTGAAAACCAAAAATGAAAACCCTTGAAGCAGAGGCCCAGATTGAAACCCTCACCAAGAAACTTGAAATCCTTCAGAACCAAAATGAGAAATTGACCTCAAAAATTGTGTCCCTTACACTGAAAACACCAAAGCCAGAAGAAAAACCAGTCTATGGTCCAGAACCCAAACCCACCAGTTCTATGACTGCAGTAGAATTGGCAAAAGCCTGGATGCAGCAAAACCAGGAAAATTCAACTCCTGAGGTCTTTAAGGATCAAAAGTTTGAATCTAGTCCGTCTCAAACGGCAGACGGTAAAGACGAATCAAGTCCGTTGATAGCTGATGCTTTGCTAAAAAGCATAAGTTCAGATAATTTTGAACCAAACCAGGGAAGTTCTAACCCTGAGGTCTTTGAGGACCAAAATGTTGAACTAAGCCCATCTAGTCCGGTAGATGGTAAAAGCACATTAATTCCGGTTATGGCTGGTAGTTTGCCAAAAACTATGAGTCCAGTACAGACTGGAAAATTTGAGAACCTCAGTGAAGAAGAAATTCTTCAAAAGCTTGAAATGGAATTAAAGCCTACTTTTGCTGAAGCAATGGCAACCAGAAAAAATGGAAGGTTTAGTGCACTGGTAGCACTAAAGAAAAATGAAGCAAAATTCCAGACCAATAAAATCATAAAAAATCAGAAAAAAGAAAGTGGCGGCCCCCACAATGATGAAGAGTACTAAAGGAGCCACGCAGAAATGAGCTGGAATTCACAATAAATACCAGCATGTGAAGGAAGGAATCCTGAAAAGAAAAAAGTCAAGAAGAAAACAAAATGCTAGTGGAGCCAAAAGCACCACCAACCATGTGAAAGAAGGAATCCAAGGCGGATAAAACCAAAAGGCAGACAAGAGCCATGTGACTCTTGGAAAACCACGTTAATAGGCACTAGGCCCCTCTTTACTACATTATTATATGGTTGCATTATTGTACTAGTTGTTTGATTTTTCATCCGAACTTTATCGGATAACTTTGCCACTTGGCACGTTTTTATTGGTTGTTGTGGATTACTTAGATGACATTCCCATCTATAAATAGAGGGATGGTCTTCACTTGTAAGACACACACTCACTTTGCTCTCTCTCTCTCTTAAGGTTTTTGAGACTGCACTCTTGCTACTCTCGAAAGCTCTTTCTCTCTCTAATTCTCTTGTATTCCCAACCCTTTCAGTAATAAAATTTCAGTTTGTAAAGAAAGACCCGGTGTGGATTGCTTCCTCTTTTCTTTACTTTCTGAAATACAGGGGCCCGTCTGAACGGGAAAGCCTCTCCTCTCTCAAGGTATGGGTTAGTTTATGATTTATGATTATGGTATGATTGTTCTATGAATGGATAATAATGTTATAAACATGAATATGTGACCTTTTAAAACTTAATTGATGAGATATGCCATTAGGGGAGTAAGATAAAAATTTAAAAGGCTTTATGCCATAAAAGCTGTAAGAAAGACTCGTTAGGGGAACCACAATTCAGGGATGTTTGTTAAACATAATGGTGTTTTGTTACTGTTGTCCCTTTTGATTTGCCCCTTAGACCCCCTGCTTACATTTCAGATCTAGGTCTGGATAGTGCTAATTTGAATTTGAAACCCGAAACAGGCCCAGAAAAATATCTCATCAATGACAGTAATAAGAGGATTGCAGACTTAATGTTTATGATAATATTTCCATAACAAAGGACAATCGGACCCATAACACATAGTCAGGAATTTAACACGACCAAGAGAATAATAGGAGATGGCAAGTACCTAGTAAGACATCACGACATATAAGTTTTTCGCGCATAAAAACCAGTGTTTTTAAAACTTTTATCTAAAATAACTAATATCTTTTATCAAAACTAATGGAGAATATGACTAAAACTGCTGAAAACTCTAAAACAGATTTGTTTAAAGCAGACACTTTTGAAAACACAGAAACAAGGTTTGTTATTGTACCTTACCCGAAAACACACTTTCTATGCCAAGAATGTGAAATTTGGCTTATTAGACTAATGAATAAGCGAAATCAAATAGACATGATTTGCAGAAAACAAAGATTGTTTGAAAATATTATAAAATGGAAAGTGACTAAGGAGGCTGAATTTCTAAAAAATGAAATAGAAATTCTAGAAAACAGTTATCAAAAGCATACTAAAATCTATAATGTTTTTGAAAAATTACAGGATAACCATATAAAAAGATGTGAAAACTATTTTATAGCATGTGAATATGAAGAAAAAATGTGGAAAAAATTACAAGAAGAACGTTTAGCAAGAAATAACTGATTTAAAAATGGAAGTACAAATACCTTTTGATATTTGTCCTGAATGTGGAAAACTTGGAGAAACCATGTGGAAAATAGAAAAAGAAATAAAAGACCTTAAAGAAACAATTATAAGGTTAACAGAATATAAAGAAAACGAAGAAGAAGAAGCACATGAACTCATATATGTGTTAAACCGTGACGAAGAAATAAAAACTATTTTAAATTCGGTTCATATATATGAAGAAGTTATAAGTTACCAATCAACAGACCTCAAAACAAAAATAGAAGAGTTAAACACTTCTAAAACAGAATTCATTAATCATATCAGAAATCAGCATTAAAGATGACTTATAAAACAATAAGAGACTACAGTAAATGGGAGAAAACTGCGATTGAAAGATATCGCATTAAAAAAGAAATTGTAAAAATCCAAATCGAAGCAAAAATAAAATGTTTGCAACTCTTAAACAGAAAAAATCTCATAATAGAAGAATTAGATTTAAGTTTTTGGATAAATGATGAAATCAACAACCTACAGGCATATGAAAAGGGATTAGATCGGGAAAGAAAACAGTGGCAGGTTAATTATATCGGTTAATTAAAAAAAAAAAAAAAAAAAAAAAAAAAAAAAAAAGGAAAAGTATTGAAACCCAATATAAAAAGTACTGAAATCATATGCAAAATGTACAAAACTGATAAGGAAAACATACTAGACTTAAGTAAGGGCAAAACTGTCAAAATATTAATCTCTCTCCTACGAAAAAAGTGTTGGGTACTGAAAAGGGATAAAAAACCCCTATGGGTACTGAACAGGTAATAAGGATGGGAAGGGAGGTATTTATTTCGAATTTTCCCTATTATTATATGCTATTCATTATCTGCATGGAACCGGTTTGGTCTTCGATTTAATTTCTTTGCATGCATTTAAAATGAGCAAAAAATATTTTTTTTTTTAAAAATCCTTATAATTTTTTTTTTTCAAAAAAAAAGAGTTTGCACTGAATTAAATTCAATGAAGTCCCCACCGACCCCCTATCCCTCCCTTTTATTCCCTTTGTAATTTGTGTGGCATGGGCTCCCACCATCCCTTTCAGAAAAAAAAAAAAAAATTCAATGAATTGCTATTTCAGTCGATAAAATAATAATCGAAAATTTCAATCACTAAGATAACTCATTCTTCTTGTAGTGACAATGAATTGAAATCACAAAATTTACCCCAAACAATAGTTTTCCTATTTGGCAATTCAGGATCGGAGGAAAAAAAAAAATAGTGGAAGAAAAGGAAAAGGACGACATAATAAACAAATTGAGAAAGAAGCAGACACTGCTGTACACATGAATAAAAGAAAACTAATAGGCAAGAATGAAGGAAGAATATCCTAATGATTTGTATCCAGTCTATTCAGTTGATGATGGATGATCCAAACCCGGTTGGGAATGATCCAAACTGTCCTGCTCCTGCCATCTCCATACAACATCCTTCAAACATGGCTTCAGCTCTTGTTCTCTGAACTTTATGTACTCCAATGTGTCCCCTCCCGTCTTCTTCACTTCTACAAAGTGGAACGACGCCGCCGCCACCTCCATTATCTTTGCCTCCACCTCTATTTTCCCCTTTCTCCCCATTTCCCTCCCTTCCATCCTCACCACTCGGCCTCCCTCTTTCTTCTCTACCCTGAACCTTTCCGTCGACCTTGCTGCTGCTTCCTCCAGCTTGCACACCACCTCCGATGGCGCCATCCGAGTCGTGAACCATGTCTCGTGCCGCTTCCACCTGTTGCTTTCCTTTTCAAAAAGGCGGGAGAGGTCGAATCCTGGTGACTTGGATATTAGGTCGAATGCGTTCATCGTTCTGTTTGGTTCGGTCGAACAGGACGACGCCTGCCATTCATCTTCTTCTTCTTCTTCCTCTTCATGTTCCACGTTCTTCTTCTTTGGGGAATCGTAATCGAATTTTGTGATTTCCAATACGCTGCGTGGAGTGACGTCGTCATTGTCCTCATCTTTAATTCTTTTGGTTTGAATCTTCCTGAACCATGTGTTGTCCATGATCCTGGAAGCGGTTATTCTCGTGATCGGATTCGGGTCGAGGATTTTCAAAAGCAGCTTCCTGACGTCCGACGGGAACCAATGCGGACACTTGAACTCGCCTCTGCGGATTTTCCCGTACAATACTATCAAATTGGAGTCGTTGAAGGGAAGATACCCTGCGAGGAGCACAAACAGGATGACTCCACAGGACCAAATATCGGACTTCTCCCCGTCGTATCCTCTCTTGTTGATAACCTCCGGCGCCACGTATGCCGGCGTGCCGCACGTGGTGTGGAGGAGGTCGTCGTGGCGCTTGGAATCGACGAGGGCGCTGAGGCCGAAATCGGTGACCTTCAAATTCCCAAATTCGTCGAGGAGGAGATTCTCGGGCTTGAGATCGCGGTGGTAGACGCCGCGGCTGTGGCAGAAATCAACGGCGAGGATGAGCTGGTGGAAGTATCTGCGGGCGACGTCCTCCTTGAGGCGGCCTTTGGAGAGCTTGTTGAAGAGCTCGCCGCCCCTGACGTACTCCATGACGAAGTAGATCTTGGATCTGGTGGCCATGACCTCGTAGAGCTGGACGACGTTGGGGTGGGCGATGAGGCGCATGGCGGTGATCTCGCGCTTGATTTGTTTATCCAAACCGACCCTGAGGACCTTGTCCTTGTCGACGATCTTGATGGCGACGCTCTGCCCTGTTTTAAGATCTCTGGCGTAGTGAACCTTGGCGAACGTCCCCTGGCCGAGCAACCTCCCGACCTCATACCTTTGCATCAGGATGTTGTGCTGTTCCTTGTTGTCCATCCTCACGCCGCAAAAGAATGAAAAAATGTTAGGAGGAAAATCCAATTAGGGGACGATTGAGTCAATCATGATGATATGCAGGCAGCAGCTTGGGTGATCGATCGATCGATTGATTGATTGAATGATGTAAGAAGAAGAAGAAGAGAGAATGGAAAAGGCGGGGCTTAGGTTAGGTTAGGTTAGCCCCGCCACCCCCCGCCCAGGGAAGGGGAAAGAAGCTTGAAGAAAAGAGGAGAGGCTAGGCTGCAACCACAACAAAATCTCTGTTATTAAAGAAATGGGGGAGAGAGGGGCAGGCATTAAATATAGTAACAACGTATGGGTAGTAATGCTTAGCCTTAGGAACAACTCTACAAGCAATTCGGAATTGGATAATGACAATTCACAAACTGAAGCGGCCATGGAAATGGAAGTGAAATTGAATTTCAGAATTGGGGTTACATTTACATATATATCAATTATCATGCCATGCAATGCATAATCTTGGAATAGGACTTTGCATTCAATATCTCATACTTCACTTGTTTCTTCCATGTATAATTTTAAGTTTTAACTACATTCTTTCCTTCAAAACTAAATATGTAATCATAAAAACAGCTGCTTGTTGAGCAAAGTTTCAAGATGCACTTAAATAACCATACAATTTAGAAAAAGAAATACTCCAAATCCTTTTGTGTGGATGTCAAAATGCCCTCATATATATAGTGATTGAAATGTCCACATAGGTAAGGTAACTAGGAGTACTATTATTTTTTGTGTAGCTTGTAATTCTAATAAGTATAAAGAAAAACATTGCCAAAAATGGAATTTCTTGGCATATACCGGGTATTCTCGTGAGCCCAAGACTAACCTAAAAACACAATTGGCAAAACAAAAATTAATTTGTTACATTAAACACTGTATTTTTATATTTAATAAAAAATACAGTACTTTTTCTTCTATGAACTTTTCATTGAAGGAATAGGATGGATCAAGTGTTGTGATTATTAGCATGCAAGAAAGCATTGCGAAATCAACATGACCAGAGTTGACCATGATTAATTTGAAGAAGAAATTTCAAGAAATAGCCATGGATCCTTGTAGTTAATTCATTCATTGTGAACAAAGATGGGATAGGAGTAGCGAGTAGGCATAGAATTAGAATAGATCCTGGTTTACAATTACAAATCAACAAAAGAATCAAATAATTTCAATAGTCACGATGTTCACATAGAAACAGATGATACACTGCACCACCGGCCAAGTCAAGGAGCTTCAGCTGATAAGATTTCCAGTTCAGCCCACCACAGTGGGGAAAGCTTCGGAGTTGCTGCATTCGGTGATACCTTTATTACTTCCGTTAGTTTCTCCACCACTTCTCTCATCGACGGTCTCTTCCGCTCGTCTTCCTCAATGCACCTCTTGATCACCTCACACACCACTTGAAGCTCCTTCTCATTACACGACTTCAATTTTGGATCCACCAAATTCTTCATCTTTTCCTCGTCATTCAAGTGTGGCGCAGCCTGATGACGGTTCACAATAAGCAAAATATAACAGAACAATCAACGAATATATAGCTAGATAAACCATGTTTCTGCGTGAGTGTTTTATTTATATACCCAATTGGTGATATGTCCTTGCTCTTGTGTGTAAGGATGCCTTCCAGAGATTATTTCAAGCAACATGATTCCAAAGCTGCCAACATTTGTTCTAAGATCAGAAGCTGAATGCAGTTCAGAATGATCCAACTCATTTTCTGAAGGTTTCTTTAACTTGTCTACAAGTTCTGCCCAGAAACCATTATCGGATACCTGAAAAGAAGAAAGATTTTACACTTCTAAAATGGGACTAGCTAAGTAATATAATTACGAGGAAGACTTTGATTACAGGTCAGTGCAAGAAACCATACTTTAGCAGCATAATCATCTGTCAAGAGTATATCTTTGGAAGTCAAGTTGAAATGCGGAATTGGTGGATTGAGGTCATGCATGTGTTGAAGGCAATATGCAGTCCCCATGACGATCCTCATTCTTGCATTCCAGTCGAGGTGTTCAAGGTCTTCCCCTGTGAAAATACATAACTCAAATCACCTGTGTGAATTAAATATATGGAAAACAATCAGGTTGCTCTTGCTCATCAAACTTACCATGCAGATGCTCGGAGAGACTGCCACTTGGAGCATACTCGAAGACCATCATCCTAGTGAACGGCTGATTCTCCTCACAGTACCCAATAAGATTAAGGAAGTTCTTGTGGTTCACTTTCGACAAGGAATCAATCTGCAGGAGGGTCAAATGCAGTATGATTCATTTCACTTTACTATTGCATAGATCAACAATCACAGATTTTCAGTGTTCAGAAATGATTGGCAAACTAACCTTCTTTCTGAATATTAAATCCGAACGTTTTGACCAGTCTTTCAGAGAGTTGACGGCGGTTGAAACAACAGCAATCTCGACTCCACTGGATAGAGTGCCCTTGTACACTGTGGCTACACCCTCATTGGTATTAATAATATTGCTGAAGTCCTCACAAGCAGTTTCAAGCTCCTCTCTGTTCAACTTGGGGACCCCTACCATTGGAAGAATCTTTATATCAAGGCATATGCCAGAAAAGGCATGAATTAGAGCAAAATTATTGAAATGTCTATTCCAAAATTATTAAACAAACTGAATACCAACAGAAAATTGAAGGATTCATGCTACATACGATATGAAGCCTAGTCATTCAACCTTCAAGATCATTTATAAGTAATTTACCTGTAATAAATGCTTTCTGCAGTTGCCCACTCAATCCACTTTTCCAAGGACTGAGTTTTTTTACCGCTCTACTTCTGCAGATGATGAACACAGCTATAGCAAGAATGAATAAAAATACTATAAGCCAGATCCACATCATGGACTTCAGAGAATTTTCTGATTTTTTAGCTGCTGAAGACTGTTCAGCAGTTGTTTGACTGGCAGCACTAGGACTAGGTGTTGCAGGAGTATGACCCAATATTGGTGCAGGTGCAGGTGCAGGTGCGGGTGCAGGTGCAGGTGCGGGTGCAGTTGTAGATGCAGGATCAGGATCCTGGGAAGGTACGGGTGATGGTGTCTTCTGGATTGCAGGAAATGACCCACTACTTCTGCTTGGAAGGGTAAGGACAGGGTCTGGTTGGTCTGGGGGCAAAACTTTGGGAGGGATAGCCACAAGGTTACTGGGCTCTTCAGCTAGTCGGCGCCGCACAGCATTGAACCCACTGTCTACATTCCAGATGACACGAGACTCAGGTGAATTTGGAAAAATCAATGTACTGTTTTGGTTGCACTCATTGAGAATCCCCAATTTAAGGAAAACAGATTCAGAATCTTGAGTGCAGACCTGTTGGATTGATGTCACTATCATCAGGTGACAATTTAGTTTGACTGTGATATGCATGATCATGTGGCATTTCAGTTTGAAACTTGAACCTTGACATTAGAAGAAATTTCTCAATCAGGATCCAAGAGACCTTACAAAAATACCATAAATGAGTCCAGCTTATAATTACTTACAGATGGAATAGCTTGATAGAACGAATTATGAATCCCTTTGTTGCCACCATGAAGGAATTTGATCCCTGTGGCTGCTGTAGGGCACTCAGTCGGATGCTGCCCAGAATTCAATAATCAGGAAAAAACAGCACCAAAATAGGCAACCTAGATAGGGCTCTGGAAATTAAATCCCAACTCAATAATTTGTTCTTTTTCAGTTGTAGCTAATCTGGCAGAAAGTTTTACATGAGAAATAACATGGCAGTAATACTGAGTTTGCACATTTGACACATGTATCATGTTTGCATCTGGTAAATTGGTAACCTATGAGGCTAAGCATTGATGCATTTTGCACAAGCATCATGAAATATGACACATCGAACACGCGAATTATCATAAATTAAACTATTTAATTTAATTAGCATAATCATGAGCTCACCCGCACCCAAATTTTCGATTCAGGTATCCAACTACAAGAGCAACATTTGTAGGGCTATCACCCACCAGTTGATTAGTTTGCGAAGTAAGATTTTCACTCTCCGGGGGAATGCCTCCATTAAATCTGTTGTTACCGAGCAACCTAGGGCAATATTCACAATTCTGCAGGGTAAATATTTGATGGAGCAGCAACACATCCATTGATCAATGTAGTAGGCAAAATGTATACTTACATGATTTTTAGGGATTGCAACTGCCCCAAATCTGCAGGAACTCTTCCAGTCAAATTATTATCCCTCAGGTCTAGTATTTCCAATGTTTTAAGATGTCCAAATTCTTGAGGGATGGTTCCAGAAAATTGATTCTTGGACAGGTCTCTGATGATGAGTTACCACAAAATAAGGTGATATAAATTGAAAATGTCACAGATACAAGGTTAAGGTTTTGATGATAGCAAAACATGCTACTTGAAAGAGTAAAACCACATGATCCTAATAGGAGCTGCTGAGGTCGATTTCTTGAATGAATATAAAATGCACATAAGCAAAGTGGGCACTCACAGAACTCTTAAATGAGAGAGATTTCCAATCTCTGGTGCCAAAAGCCCCACTATGCCTAGCCCTCTGAGATCTCTATACAAGAAGAAAAAATAAAAATCAGGAGATAATGACCTCAAAGACATCAGAAAACTGATAACAACAATCAGTGTATGCAGACTGACTTACAATACATGCACATTCCCATCCAAACAATAAACACCTCGCCACATACATGGGGTATGATCCGTTGGATCCCAGTTTCCCAATCCTCCAGATGGATCAGATTCCACCTTAGCTAGGAAATGCAACAGTGCCAACCCTGCATTTCCATCTATAGAAAGTCAAAGAATATCATAACATTCTAAAATTTCAAATCCAACATGATTGAGGCTTAAAAAATTCTCCATATGAAGAAATCACTTTTACCCTCAGAGTTGATGGACCAACACCCACGAATTCCACAAAGAAGAAGAAGAAGAATAGCGAAACACGGCAACCGGGCTCCATATGTCCAAGTAAAACTCATTGCTGGCTGAAACATTTGTTGCACTGATGGAGACAGTTTCCCCGTGACACAGCCAGGTCTCTAAACACAGAAACTATCCAAAATAGCTAGTTTTCTAGTAGAAAACAAACTTATGAAGCGACAGAGAACTACTTGGGCCAGATAACCTACATTTCAATCACACCAACAATTTCTTCAGCTCAAGTAAATAAAAAAAAACTGCACACCAATAAATTCACAAACGGCAATAACCAGAAACCAAATTAAAAATCCTTCCTTTACTCACCACTAACCAGATTCGGATATCTCTTCCTTGGCAATATTTTCTCTATGACAATGATTCACGAACAACTGCAAAAGCTGGCTAAATCAATTGTCCCCAAGATATATACACCCTTGAACTGAAAAACACACACACAGACACACACCAAAAAAATTTAAAAAAAAATGCAACATAATGAACAATTGAATAAGAAGGAAATAGCAAAACAATCTTATTGTAGAATCCTCCGCAGAACCAATTGAAGAAGAATAACATCGGGAACAAGCAATCATCCATTCCACACGTAAAAGTGTTCTTTTTTTATTATTATTTTATTTCTTTCTTTTCGAGGGGGTGGGAGCGCAGGAAACGTAAAGGCATGCACGAATCGTGAATTATTTTGGTTGGAGTGCAGATAATTATCAGGGTAAAAAAAAAAAAAAAAAAAAGGAATTTACTTTTGGTTGTGCGATTCCTGAACAGAGATGACGAAATTAAATGTAGAATGTAATGGCGACGCGAAGACGATAGAATGGCGAAGAAGAGATGATTCCCCCAAAGTCCCGTCCCCTTTGAAAATGATTTTTAGGCCCGGCGTGGTGAGGCAGAGGCAGAGGCGTGGCCCGGGCTTTGAATGATGATGGTCAGAGGAGGCGAAAAGCGCCTTGGACCATGCCTCTTTCCTTCTGGGGTTCCCTCAAGGCTGAAAGAAGAAGAGGACAACAACAATGGGAAATCTCTGTCGCCTTCTTTTTCTGATTTTCTGATTTCTCTCTCTCTCTCTCTCTCTCTCTCTCTCTCACACAAATCACGATTTCACAAACTCTCTCCCTCCTCCTCCCGACCTCTTTTCCTTTTCTTTTTCATTTTCTATTTTTCCCAAATAAATAAAATAACTATAGAGTATAAAATGCATTATGTGTAAAAGTGAGGGCTTGGCCGCCGATTGGCCGATTACAACAACGTACGTACTACAATAATATACTCTACTTACAACGTTGACTCACGCTCGCCCCCTTTGCCTACGTGCCTCCCGCTTACCCTCTCCAGCTGTAATAACTTATGTTTTTTAAATCACTTTACAATTAATAAGAAACACACTGTCAACGTTACATTTTCACATATTGTCTGTTCTGTATCTGATTCCAACTCCACTCCCATTATTGCCCATTTGTAACAATAAACACTTCTAACTCCTACCAGATTCGATTCCTCTCCAATTTTTTTAAAAAATATTCCTTATTTATTGACACATATGATACTGTTTATTGAGTTCCTTTGATTCAATTTTTTAATATAATTATATATGATGAAATATAGTCAAGTGAGATCTTGTTGGATTCGTCTAATTGCATGGATTTAGAATATCAAATTTTCATAAGTTTTACTTGTATGCAATTTGAGTTATTGACGATTAAAAATGTGTATTGAATTGCGTAAAATGTGGGTCCGTGACAATTAAAAAGGAACGGAGGTAGTACATTTAATTTAATTATTACAATTATTTTTATTAATTAAATACTTCCTCCGTTTTTTTGAAGTTACACTTCTCATTTGCACGTATACCAATGCACGTTTTCAACGATTAATAACTCAAATTCAGTACAAGTAAAAATTCTAAAAATTTTATATTTCAAAATTATAAGATGAGACGAATCCAACAAGATCTCACTTAGTTATATTTTATCTTCTATAACTATAAAATAAATAGAAGTCAAAGTGCTACAATTAACAGTAAAAAGATCAAAACGCAATATTTTAAAAAACAGATGGAGTATGTTAATAATTATAATATTCACATAAATCTGAATAGAACAATAATACTCTTATGGGCTATATGTCACGATGATAAATATTAATTTTTTTTAAAAAAAAATGCGTCCTGCCCTTGTTATCCAAAAAAAAAATTCAGATTTTTACATGCCATTTGGATTTTGGACTAATTCCAGTTTATTCGGCCCATTATTTAAGTCTCATAAACTTCCATTATCAAAATCCTTCTCAACAACAATCAACACCAATGCATATGTAATACACACAATCCGGTTACGGTACAACCGCTTCAAGAGCCTTTAGGTACAGACATCACAAAAAAGGCATCTTGCATCACAAAATACATCTCTGAGCATTACATTTTTTGCATCACACAACACATCTCTCCCAACACACAAAATACACCATTTCATATATCAAACAACACGACTCCCGCATCACACACATAGTGGCTGCATGTGCAGCCACCTACACATTAACCCCTTCCTAATACACATGCAACAATCCACAAATACAAGTATATACGTAGTTCTACAAGGTACAACAATACGATGCACACAAGAAACTTCAAATTTTTTTTGACAATAATTAGACCAACTCCAACCGAACAAAACCAAAAAAATGCCGATTCTACTCCTCCAACCGAGCTGCAAATGGTGACGCAAAATGCATTTCGGGTGGTTTCGCCGGCATTAGAAATGCAAAAATGCGTAGTCATGTTCATTACTACAAACATGACAGCAAAAGCAAACCCTATTATATTTAGTCCCTCAATTTTACCTCTTTCCATTTTCAACGTTTTGTTTATTGCAATATGATCCTTCCTCAAATTTAATATATAATTTAATCTAAATTTTAATTTTATTAGATCTAAATTTATAATTATATCATTGGAAAAATTAATGTAATTATAATTTTAGTCTGATGGATGTGTTTGTATTATTTTTATAATTATAATTTAATTAAAATTTTATATTTATATACAACAAAATTTATTAAAAATACTAAAATTTTATATCAATTTTATTTAATAAATACACAAAATACCCTTAATATACATTGATAATTTACTTCATTTTTAAGAATCCATATTTTATATTAATTTTTAATTAGTAATTTTTATTAATTACTTTTGTTTAAATTTTACATTAGGATGGAATTGCAAATTTGATAAATATAATAGTAATATATGAAAAAATATATAATAAAGTAGTAAAAAGAGAATACTCTATGGAATATTCTTTTGAGTTTGAGTTTGGTGTTTTCGGTTGGAGATGAAATACTGTTTGATGTGACATTTATTGCATATATTATAGGAGGATGCCGCCCCCTCAGGTGGAACTAACAAATATTAGGTCAGTGTCAGTCGTTTGCTTTGGCTGCCGTAAATTCAGCTCTGGCAATTGTTCAATTATAAATAAATAAGCAGTTTGAGTTTGATGTTTTCTGTTGGAAATGGTCTTAGTTCCAAGCATTTATTCCTCGGCAGTACTAGCTAGTAATATCAAATCAAAAGATGAAATTTAGGGATGATATATTCTTTCAGTTCAAATGGCCCTTGAAGCAAATGTTACGTTGCCTATAATTTTGGCTTCTCAATAAGTAAATTATTGAACTGTGGAGTGTGGAGTATAGTACTTCATGTCTTCATCCGATTTTGTTTTGTTTGCCGCATTTGGGGTTTGAACACTATTCACACATACACTTTGACTTAAAATTTTATTATAGTTATACAAGTTAAAATATAGCTACGTGGGATTTTGTTAAATTCGTCTCGTCGTGTAGTTTTTAAATATCAAACTTTTAGAATTTTTTACTTGTATCAAACTTGAGTTATTGGCGTTTTAAATTGTGCATTGAATTACGTGCTGAGTGTGTCTGTAGTAAATATAAGAAAACTACTCCCTCCGTCCCAAATGCCCCATTATAAATGTCTTATTTCTATAAATGGAAATAATTTTCCCTTTCACAATTATGTAGATCCCAACATATACTCACAATCCAAC
Source organism: Hygrophila difformis (assembly GCA_030278955.1). Classification (NCBI taxonomy): domain Eukaryota; kingdom Viridiplantae; phylum Streptophyta; class Magnoliopsida; order Lamiales; family Acanthaceae; genus Hygrophila; species Hygrophila difformis. The sequence continues at coordinate 7,149,993 of JAOANR010000006.1, forward strand.
TCCACTTTAATTCTCATGTCCGACCGTAACAAGACGTTTCAAATGGAAAGGAGGGAATATAATGGAAAAATTGCCACAAACGTTCTTTTTCTTATCATTTTTACCCAATTAGTCCTCTTCAAATTTTTTGCCCCTATTAGTCCGCTTTGTTTGCTAATTAAAACCAAATCCATCCTAAACTCATTAATCCAAGTCAGTTAGTGTTTTAATCGGAAAATTGCCAAAAACGTTATTTTTCTTATCGTTTTGTCCGAATCCGTCCACTACAACCTTTGCAAATAATTTGCTCCAACTGTTGTGAACATTAAATGAAATATATTATATTTTTGTGCATTATAGTATTTTATTTTTTTGTTTCTACAGTCTACATTATACTGTCACAAATACAAGTAAGATGTTTTTAATGCATATCATATTTTCATATCAAATATGAAGAAACCTAATTTGATGCATTTCATATTCTCATTACAATACCATCAAACATTGAGTTTGAAATTAAATATTCCATCGGCATCTTCCTTCAACATAAAATGCATGGCAAAACAATGACACTAAATCTTATTCATTACTATTACTAATCACAACCTCGTTACTTCTTAAGAAAAAAAAATAACCATGTTGGAATCCGGATGACAAGTCAAGATGTTGTAAATTATACTTTATTTCAATAATACAAAAAAAGGACAATAATCAACTTCAAGCAAGTAAGCTTCCGACATCTGTCCACTTCATTTCTTTCAACAATTGAATGCTCCACAAATTCATCCGCTCTCTGAAATGTCTCTTTCACATTGACAATTTCCATACCAATTTCTTCTTTGACTTCCACTAGTTTGTTATTGAGTCCTCATTGGTGTTGTGTCAATTGTTATACGTTCATTTTTGTTTTGAAGGAGGACGTCGTAGAAATATGTAATTTCAAATATAATATTTGAATGATGACATTATCATGAGAATATGTAATGCATCTAATTAGGTATATTCATGTTTGACAAGAGAATATGATATGCATTGAAAATATCTTACTTGTATTTTTGACAGTATAATGTAGAGTTGTAGACTGTAGAAACAAGGTATATATATAATAATGCACAAAAGTAGAATATATTTAATGCAATATTCACAACAGTTGGAGCAAATTATTTGCAAGGGTTATGGCGGACGGATTCGGACAAGACGACAAGAAAAAAGACGTTTTGGCTATTTTTCCGATTAAAACACTAATTGACTTGAATTAGTGAGTTTAGGATTGATTTGGTTTTAATTAGCAAGCGAAACGGACTAATAGGGACAAAAAATTCGAAGGGGACTGATTGGATAAAAATAATAAGAAAAATGACGTTTGTGGCAATTTTTCCGGAATATAATTCATTCATTGAGAGCTTCCGTAATTCACGGATTTAATGAAGCATAGCTTAGCCTTAGGAGTTAGGACCTATAGATTTTATCATTTTGAGGATAACAAAATTTAAAGGGATAGATAATTGTCCAATCATTAGGCATCTTTTAATTGTACATCAGGTGCTGTCATATGAAGCACTCCATAATTCATACCGTCAAATCATCATCCATCGAACGAACAAATTCTTTCTAGTCGTCGGGTCACGTTCATTCACACTCACACCCATTACCTATTTTCTTTCCTTCTTTTTCATGCTTTTTTAATTTCTTTCTTAACCTTCACTATTTCCGCTTAAATTAAATTCTTAAATTATGGGACATTTTATTAAATTGTTAAAAAATAGTTTTTTTTTTTTGTTTTTTGTTTTTTTTTTCCTGAGTAGCCTATATAGACTAGGAAAAGAGTGGCGTGTGAGCTCATGCCATACAAATTACAAATGGAACAGAGATGAGGGACAAGGGCAGGGTGAGAAATCGAACCCCCAACTTATAGGTTGAAAGTTGGGGGACTTAACCACTAGGATAAGCCTTGTACTTCATTGATAATAATTAGTTGATTAATTAAAATTTTTGTTGTTAAACAATATTACTAAATATAAAAATATAATACACAATAAATACCTCTAATATATACTCTCTCCATCTCGCGAAATGTGACACATATTCATTTTTGAGCTGTCCACAAAATTCGACACCTTTCACTTTTTAGATAAATTAAATTAATATAAATATAATTAGAATCTTAATGGTTTTCAAATCCCATTAAAAATAATTACTTTAACTTTCTGCATAACTTCCAATATACTTTTATTTTTCTCACAAATTTCTTACATTTCTTTAATTCTTCATATTTTAAAATGGGTACAAATAAAAATTATAAATATATATTCTAAAATTAGACACCTAGACGATTCTAACAAGACTACATTTGAATATTTTTTTTAATTAAATCATTACCATAATATTAAGTCAAAATTAAACAATAAACAAATGAAAATTCATTAAAATTTTAAACACAAATAACCTCAACACTTTAACCACTAAACCTCATCATATAAATTACCGTGCCCAAAAGAAACGTGTCACATTTCGCGGGACGGAAGGAGTACATATGAATGTGTTATGTGCATAAGGTTGTTAAGATCGGTATCCTATATGGGATTGTTTTTCTCTTTGTAAGATCAGGATCGTATGATCGAATTGGGATCTTAAAATCTTATAAAATTGAAATAATGGATAAAGTCAATTATGTATACTAACAAGTAAAAATATTGTTTCATTTGTTTGTTAATCTTGCAAGTTAATTAATACAAGACAATAAAAACATCACAATTAAACATAAAATATTTCCACATACAGACATATTATGTGTTTTTTTACACATCTTACATAAGGAGTACAATTTCTTAAGTTTAAATTAAAGAAAAAAAAGTTACTTTGATTCCAAATCATAAAATACTACAAAAATTTTATACGTTTAAGAGGGTATGATCGTAAGATCGTAGAAGCGTTTAAGGAAGTATGGCCATAAGATCGTAACATTTTACGACCAGGATCGTGATCTTATTTAGATCTTACTAATTTTAAGATCCTACAAGAATCGGGATCGTTTTAGAGATATGTGATCGTAAAATTATAAGATTTTAAGATTATGATCGAGATCTTAACAACTATGGTGCATAGTACTTAAAAAATAAATAGGTAAAATAAAAAGATCAGCGGGAGACAGGAGGAGTGACATTTCATTTAATAAAGTAATTTTCTTTTAAAATAATATAGTCTCGTAGAGTACCATAATTTTGGGCAATTGGAGAGTACATAAACATAAACGCATGTAGAACAAAAGGCAAAGGCACTTTCAGATCTCTCTCCCCTCCAAAGTCCAATCTTCTTCTCGAGAGGAAAAATAATTGAAATTAAATCATAAATCAATAATTGGCAGTTGGCAGCCATGCCCATGAGAAATGCCATCAGATGCTGCATATCCTGCATTCTCCCCTGCGGTGCTCTCGACGTAATCCGGATCGTCCATATCGACGGCCACGTGGAAGAAATCAGCCACGCCGGCGTAACCGCAGCAGAAATCATGAAACTCAACCCCAAACACGTCCTCAGGAAACCCTCGTCGTCGCCCCCCGCCGAAGACGCCGGCACCCGGGAGCGATCCAAAATCACTGTCCATGTTGTTTCTCCCGATGCCGTGCTCAAACGTGGAGAGATTTATTTCCTTATTCCCCTGCCACTGCCGCCGCCCTCGACGAAAAAACGGCGGAAATCGGCGGGGAAGAAAGAAGTGACAAGTGCTGCAGGTTGCGGTGGAGTTGCGAAGGTTAGTGGGAGCGGTTTTTCTCTGGCGAACTTTCCGATCTCCGATCGGTATTTGAGCGAAATTCTATCGGAGAAGATCTCGATGGACCGGCGGCGAGGGCGTGCAGCCGTTTGGAGACCTCGTTTGGAAAGCATTTCAGAGACGCCGGCGGAAGCGTAGTTGATTCATTAATGGCGTTCAATTGTGAATCCCTAGCTTTCATTAATCTTTAGTTAATTTCCAAGTTAGGTTACGTTTATGTTCAATCATAGAGTGTATCATCGTCTATCTACTTTCGTATTTTGTTTAATATATCGTTTCACATAAATTAAATATTTTTTACGTTTGATTTTAAAATTTATTTTTGACCTCAACTCATTTAATAATAATAATTATTATTAATTATTTTTATTTTTATTATTATTATGTTGAATAAATTGTGAACGAGCCAAATCAAATTTAAACACGTTATGATCTCACGGACAAACAAGTATCTTCCACTAATCTTAAATAAATATTCATAAAGAATTATTATTATAGAGTATTTTTTTTTATAAACAGTAACACTGATGTGTCGGCAAATGTGTATTATAGAATATAATTTTAAGAAAAGTAAAATATACTATTAATTTAAATTTATAAAAAATAATGATACTGATATTGGATGAGTTCGAGTCTATCCAGAACTTTAGTGTTAATTGTCCCCACAATAATAATAATAAGAGTAATGCACTTTAGTTTGCATCTTGCTAGTGGACAGTGTTTAAAAGCATTTGTTAATGCCTAATACTCCACACTGATTTATACATATGTGATGCCAAATTCCAAATGCATCCTGAAAAGGTGACTACAATTTCCCAAAAAGATTCTATTAACACTTTGTACGGACACATTGTCTTCAAATGCACAGAACAAAAGCCATAGTTTAAAAATTACTCTATATTTCTATTTAAAATAATATACTAATTGTTATGGAATGGTAGTTGGCGGCACGTGCTAACTACCATCTTTAATTGATTTTAATAAGTCACAATTGCCTATATAAAGGGTATGTGAATTATAATTTGTGATCAGATAAAAACTTTCTTCCTCCAACTCTCGGTTCTGCATCATTTTTCACACACATCTTCATCACTCGTTCATTTTCAATTTCTCTGTTCTTACAATAATTCTAATAGTATAATATCTATTCTTTTACATATACTCATATACTACTACATAATTAATTTTATACAACACGTTATCAGCACGAGCTACGAACGGAGCTCTGCCGAAATTTCTTTGAGGTAATATTTTGTATTTCAATAATTTTATTATGGCTAACCTGACAAAGCAGGATTTCAGACCACTGATGGTATCTGGAGATAATTATCTATCTTGGAAAATGGATGTTGAAATCCATTTGGAATCAATGGGTCTTGAAAAAATAATTGAAAAAGATAATCAGGCTTCAAACCAAGACCGTGCGAAAGCTATGATTTTCATCCGCCATCACCTTGATGAGGGATTGAAAACACAGTATTTAACGGTCAAAGACCCAATTGAACTCTAGGAGAATTTGGAAAAAAGATATGATCATTTAAGATCAATTAATCTCCCTCGAGCCCAGTATGACTGGTCACACTTACGATTCCAGGATTTTAAATCAGTAAATGATTACAATTCTGCTCTGTTTAATATCGTATCACAATTAAGACTGTGTGGTGAGACAATTACTGATAAACAAATGCTAGAGAAGACATTCTCTACATTCCACCCCTCCAATACGGTGTTACAGCAAACATACCGAGCACAGGGTTTCACTGAATATTCTGATCTGATTACGTTTTTGTTATTGGCTGAAAAGAATAATGATTTATTATTAAAAAATCATGAAATGAGGCCAATTGGCAGTAGTCCATTGCCAGAGGCACATGTGACTGAATCTTCCAGCCGTGGTCGTGGCCGTAGTCGTGGCCGGGGTCAGAGACCTCGTGGTCGTGGGTATAACCGAGGCCGTGGGAAAAAACATTTCCGCAACAATGTTTACATTAGGCCCACGACAGACACACGTAATCAGAATCAGGGCAACACCAGAGGTGATGTCCAAGAACAGAACTATGAAGAAGCAAAATGCGATAGATGCGGCCTAAAAGGGCACTGGTACAAAAATTGTCGTACCAGAGATCATTGGGTGAAACTCTATCAAGATTCCCAGAGGGATAAAGGAAAAAGGGTGGTTGAAACAAACCATGTTGACAGAATGAATTCTGAGGAGAATATGCCCAATATCCCAGAATTTCAAGTTGAAGATTTATATAATGATTTGGTTTAATTGTTATGTTGTATTATTATTTTTATTACGCTTTGAACTTCTGTATCTGTCTTTACTTTTGTATGTGTGCTATCTTATTGTCTCTATATTGCAATATTTCACTTATGTTAAATCTTGTTTTAATATTAATTATATCTTGTTTTAATTCCAGCAAAATGGGAAATTTTAAAAGTGATAATATATGTCTTATTGATAGTGCTTCAACGCACACAATACTAAAAGACATAAGGTATTTTTCCAATTTAAAAATGGGAGATACAAATATAAACACAATATGTGGTAGTGCAAATATTATACAAGGAATTGGCACAGCCAACCTTATTTTCCCAAAGGGAACAAAATTAATTGTGAAAAATGCACTCCTATCTCCCAAGTCTCGAAGAAATTTATTAAGTTTTAAAGATATCCGAGAAAATGGGTATCATCTCGAGACATCGACTTCAGAGAATGTCGAATATTTATTAATTACAAATACCACTCATGGTAAGAAATATATATTGGAAAAATTACCAGCTCTGTCTTCTGGATTGTATTTTTCAAAGATAAATACAATTGAAAATTATCACTTAGACCACATGTCTAATATTCCCCAAATAAACCAGAGGTTTATTAATGGCCAGAGTCCCACTAATATATATCATCCCAAAATAGGCCAGAGGTCTATTGGAAGCCATAGGCTTAATGATGAATATATGATATGGCATGATCGCCTAGGCCATCCTGGCTCTACAATGATGAGGCGAATTATTACAAATAGTCATGGCCATTCACTAAAGGGACAAAAGTTGCTGCAACATAATGATTATATATGTGTTGCTTGCTCACAAGGAAAATTGATTTCCAAACATTCACCAACGAAAGTGGGAACTGAAAGCCCTAGTTTTCTTGAAAGAATTCAGGGTGATATATGTGGACCTATAGATCCACCATGTGGACCATTTAAATATTTTATGGTGCTAATTGATGCATCAACACGATGGTCCAATGTATCATTATTATCATCTCGCAACCATGCGTTTGCAAAATTACTTGCTCAAATTATTAAATTACGAGCACAGTTCCCTGATTATACAATAAAAAATATCCGATTGGATAATGCTGGTGAATATTCATCCCAGAGGTTTGATGAATACTGCATGTCAATTGGCATAACAGTTGAGCATCCTGTTGCTCATGTCCATACACAGAATGGACTTGCTGAATCGCTTATAAAGCGTTTACAATTAATTGCCAGACCATTATTAATGAGATCTGGATTGCCATTGACAGCTTGGGGGCATGCAATATTACATGCAGCAAAATTGGTGCGGTTAAGGCCGACACATTATCATGAATACTCCCCTATACAATTAACATTTGGGCATGAACCCAATATATCCCATCTCAGAATATTTGGTTGCGCTGTGTATGTCCCGATTGCACCACCTCAGCGCACAAAGATGGGTCCCCAACGTAGATTGGGAATATATGTCGGGTATGAATCACCATCGATTATTCGATATCTTGAACCATTAACTGGTGATTTATTTACTGCGAAATTCAAAGATTGTCATTTTGATGAATCTCATTTCCCGACATTAGGGGGAGACAGAAATCAACCAAAGAAAGAAAAAGAAATCAACTGGAAAACACCGCTAGATTTCTTTGATCATCGTACAAATGATTGTGAACTAGAAGTACAAAGAATTGTACATTTGCAGAATATTGCAAATCAATTGCCGGACGCATTATGCGACCCTAAAAGAGTAACAAAATCTCTTATACCGGCAGCAAATGTTCCAATCAAAATTAATGTCCCAGAGGGACCAATTACAAGTGCCAAAGATGAATCTACTGCACGCTTGAAGCGTGGTAGACCACCAGGTTCAAAAGATAAAAATCCTCGAAAGAAAAGAGGATCACAAATCATTGAAAGTGACAAAATTACAGAAAATATTCCAGAGGAAAAAGAAGCTCTTGAAGAGCAAGTAGCTCCAGATGAGCAGGAACTTGCAGCTCCAGAGGAGAATGAACTTGAAAATAATGAAATATCAATCAATTTCGTCACAAGTAGAAATGTTTGGAATCGAGATGCAATTATCATAGATAATGTATTCTCGTACCACATAGCACTTGACATCATAAATGATGACGAGGATCATGAACCAAATTCGGTTGATGAATGTCGGAAAAGAAAAGATTGGCCAAAATGGAAAGATGCAATCCAATCTGAATTGGATTCCCTGGCTAGACGAAATGTGTTTGGACCGATTGTCAAAACACCAGAAAATATAAAGCCAGTCGGATACAAATGAGTTTTTGTAAGAAAAAGAAATGACAAAAATGAAATTGTCAGATACAAAGCGAGATTAGTCGCCCAAGGGTTTTCACAGAGACCCGGATTTGATTATGATGAAACATATTCCCCCGTAATGGATGGAATAACATTTAGATATCTTATCAGTTTAGCAGTCCATCAAAATCTTGAAATGAGATTGATGGATGTTATTACTGCGTATCTATATGGAAATTTAGATACAGATATCTATATGAAGATCCCATATGGATTAAAGATGTCAGAGACATATGAATCAAATCCTAAACATATGTATTCCATCAAATTACAAAAATCCTTATATGGATTGAAACAATCCGGGCGAATGTGGTATAACCGACTCAGTGAGTCATTGGTACAAGAGGGTTATACAAACGACCCGATCTGTCCATGTATTTTCATTAAGAAAAATGGACAAGGGTTTGTAATCATTGCAGTTTATGTTGATGATCTCAACTTGATTGGAACTCCAGAGGAGCTCCAAAAGGCTGTTGAATACTTGAAAATGGAGTTTGAAATCAAAGATTTTGGTAAAACCAAATCATGCCTTGGTTTGCAAATTGAATATTTAAATAATGGAACATTTGTTGTAACACCCCCATTTTCCTATCTTAAAAATCACAGCGGAAGTTACCAATAGGAAAGCGGGGTTGTTACCGCCACACTTCCAATTAAGCTCGCCTTGACCTTGCCTCGGCTAACTTAATTAAAAGTGCTAAGGCTATTTAAAATAGTTACAAACATTAATTTAAACTATTAACTAAAATTCAAAATATATTTAATTTAACAAAATATCAGAGTTTAAAATTACAATAACTGCGACCAATTATTAAAACGACAATCTTACTACAAGTAAAATATTATTTAAAATAACCACTTGTAAAACGATACGGACTCCCCTGCCCGTGCCCGTGATGTTAATGAGCTTCACAAATGTCAAATCCTGAAAAAGTGAGTAAGTAACATTTATCAGCACACCGGCTGAGTAAATAAATTTTTATCCCTTGGACAAAAATAATTAACTACGAGTCAACAGTAAATGGCATGTCAAAACAGTTCTAATAATTCAATCCACATGTAGCTCGACTATGATGCCTACACCCGGGGTATCTCATAGGACCTAGCATGCCCTCATAATGACCGAAGTCAAAATATGAGTACACAAGGATGGCCCTACCTTGCGATCTAGAAAATGACTGTGAGACCCTTGGTCAAACACAATCCTAACTTGATTGGGAGACCCTTGGTCAACCACAATCCTCTTCATGGGAATCCTTGGATAGCCCACAAAATAACTCACGAAGATATCCACCTCTGGGGTATATCTCGCATAATAATAAATCAATAATTTACATGCCATACACTGAAATTTACTTTTTCACATGCATGGCCTAGCCCAAAATATTTAAACACATAATGGGACATAACCTCTGCATAAATCACTTGCATGAATAAACCCTAGAATTATTAAAACACAAAGGAATTTAGACATGCAAAAATACTCTTGGGACAAAGCCCGCAGAACAAAAATTTACTTACAATTTCTTCCGACGATATAGCCACCACACTAAACTGAAAATGACACAGCTATACTACGCCCTCACTATTTCTCTCTCTGATACGCACTCCCTCTATTTCTCTTCAGCTGATTTCTTTCATTGAGTGATTTCTTTCAAAGCCTTGATGCCAGTATTTATAGGTGAAAAGGGTGTGACTACATGAATTTTTTTTAATCGAATTAGCTTTGCTAAGTCCTCATACTCTATGCCTAGCTTCAAAGCTTGTCCTTTAAATCCTCATCCCACGTAGTTATGCATGCAAACTAGTATGCCACCTTGATCTAAAATGGTTACATGTGTAATGGATTCACTTTCTACGTGTATTTTTAACCTTCTTTTCTTGCTTCAAGAGTGTACCGTGCATGCATTTTCTTTATTTAATCTAATTCGTATAATCATTTGATAATATATATGTTCTTGAGCTGAGATCTAGTACGTGATTCATTTAGCTATAACAAAATGGACTAAAAGATTTGTATTGTTCAATTAATAATGCATACTGGTACATACTATTATTTTCTTTTATTAATCATTTATATTAATAGAAAGTTTATAAATCTATACTTAATTTAATCCATTAGCAAAATTGTGAGATATGTGTACGGTAATAAAGTCCACATATATATAGCCATTCCTATTATTTTTATCATTATAAATAATAATCTATTGTAAATTTTATATCTTTAAAAAAAATCATAACTATGCATTATGAGTGTAATATTACTACCACTAGACTATTAGTGATTTCTAAATAAAAGGAATTAACTATACTTAATCTAATAATTAAGTATAAAACTTATTTGAAAATAATACTTGATCACTATTGTCAAATATTTATCTCAATTTGTTAGAATATTTTCCCTTGGAAATAATTCATTTCTTTCAACTCAATCTCTATCTTTAAGAAATAATACTAAAATATTTTAGAAAATATTATCAATATAGCTAAATTCTAGGGTATTACAATCTACCCTCCTTAAAAACAAACTTCGTCCTCGAAGTTTACTCAAATAATTATTGCAAGACTAAAAATAAGGTTAGCACACAATTAAACTTTTCTTACCTTATTCTCTATCGGGCAGGGTTACGGAATCTCCTCCCCCACTTGTTTTCACAGCTATGTCCCCATAGCTGGATCTGTCTCAAGAAATAATTCTGGATACTTGGTCTGCATTTCTGTCTCAGTTTCCCACGTGGCATCATTCTCGTCGTGGTTTGACCATTGGACTTTGACCATGCGAACGACTCTATGCCTCGTGGCTCGTTCTTTCGTATCTAGGATTTTAACTGGTCTCTCTTCATAAGTAAGATCATCATCTAATTCAATTACCTCTGATGGGATTAATCTCTGAAGGTCGTGATGATATTTTTTAAGTTGTGATACGTGGAACACATCATGAACTCGAGATAATTCTTCTGGTAAGTCTAGTCGATATGCCAATGTACCAACTTTGGCAATGATATCGAATGGTCCAATGTAACGAGGACTTAGCTTACCACGTTTACCAAATCGCATCACTCCTTTCATAGGGGATACTTTTAGTAACACCCTGTCACCTATTTCGTAACCTCCTTCTTGCCTTCTTTGGTCGCATACGTCTTTTGTCGATCTTGGGCGGCTTTCATCTTGAGTTGGACTTGCTCAATAACATGCTTTGTCTCCTCAATTAGTTGTGGTCCAACAGGGATTGGATTCTCGCCCTTAGTCCAGCAAAGTGGACTTCGACATTTCCTACCATATAGTACTTCAAATGGGGCCATACCAATACTAGCATGATAACTATTGTTATAGCTAAATTCAACTAGCGGTAGGTGATTTTCCCAACTCTCTTGAAATTCTAAAGTGCAAGCTCTCAGCATGTCTTCAAGAGTCTGGATGGTTCTTTCAGTTTGACCATCGGTTGTTGGGTGAAATGCCGTGCTCATCTTTATTTTAGTACCAAAGGCTTCTTGTAACTTAGTCCAGAAATTCGAGACAAATCGACGGTCTCGATCTGAAACAATGTCTTGAGGAATTCCATGCCTCCGTACGACATTCTCGATATAGGCCTTAGCTAACTGATCCATACTCCAAGTTTCTTTCATGGGTATGAATATAGCTGTCTTTGTCAATCTATCGACAATGACCCATATCTTATCGTTTCCTTTAGGCGTCTTTGGCAAACCTGAGACGAAGTCCATGGAAATACTATCCCATTTCCATTCTGGAACCTCTAGTGGTTTTACCAATCCAAGGGGTTTCTTCCGCTCGGCTTTGACCTTTTGACAGGTCAGACACTTTTCCACGAATTCTGCTACCTCTTTTTTCATTCTAGGCCACCAAAAGACCTTTCTTAAGTCTTTGTACAACTTGTCTCCTCCAGGGTGTACAGAATAAGGAGTTTCGTGGCCCTCTTCGAGTATACGTCTCTTGAGATCTTCGCATACTTTCGGCACGCACCAACGACCCTTAAATCGGATGCTGCCGTCTTCGTGAATTTGGAAGTCTGTAGCTTCACCTTGAGCTATCTTTGCTTTGATCCTTTCCAATTTGACGTCACCGGATTGTCTATCTCTGATTTCGTCAAAAATGGTTGGCTGGATTGTGATGGCATTGATTCGCTGAGTAGGAGTACCTTGGTATACCAACTCAATGTCAAATCGTGCCAATTCCATATATAACTCGTGCGGCAAGATTCTTGTGTTACCCAGATGTTTTGACTTTCGACTTAGTGCATCAGCCACTTTATTGGCTTTTCCCTCATGATATGTAATGCCTAAATCATAGTCCTTCATTAGCTCTAACCATCGCCGCTGGCGCATGTTGAGCTCTTTCTGAGTATAGATATACTTTAGACTTTTATGGTCTGTATATATCTGACACTTTCGTCCGTACAAGTAATGTCTCCATATCTTTAGAGCGAAGACAACTGCAGCTAACTCCAGGTCATGAGTTGGATAATTTTCTTCATTCGGCCTTAGCTGTCGAGATGCATAGGCTATAACTTTTCCTTTTTGCATTAACACACATCCTAACCCAAATTTGGAAGCATCACTATAAATTTCAAAATCGTCTTTCTCATTGGGTAAGGTTAGTACTGGTGCCGTGGTTAGTCTTTCCTTTAATGTCTGAAATGCAGCTTCGCATTCAGGTCTCCATATAACCTTTGATCCCTTTTTCAAATTTTGTGTTAGCGGTCTCGCAATTTTTGAGAAATCTTTGACAAATCTCCTGTAGTAGCCTGCCAAACCAAGGAAACTTCTTATCTCGATTTGAGAGGTCGGTACAGGCCAATCCTTTACTGCGGCTACTTTAGCAGGGTCAACTGATATTCCATCGGCAGAGACGATGTGACCGAGGAATGCAACTGTGTTGAGCCAAAAGTCGCACTTAGACAACTTGGCATACAGTTGATGGCTTCTTAATATTTGCAGGACTTGGTGTAGATGTTGTTTGTGTTCTTCCTCATTCTTGGAGTAAACCAATATATCGTCAATGAACACAACTACACATTTGTCCAACAATTCTCGGAAAACATTATTCATCAGAGCCATGAATACTGCTGGAGCATTGGTTAAACCAAACGACATCACAGTAAATTCGTAATGACCATACCGTGTTCTAAATGTCGTCTTTGGGATATCCTGCTCAGCTATCCTAAGCTGATGATAACCAGACCTCAAATCAATCTTTGAAAAGACTCTGGCTCCTTTGAGTTGATCAAATAAGTCATCAATTCGTGGCAACGGGTATTTATTTTTCACCGTCACTTGATTGAGACCTCTGTAATCAATACAAAGTCTCATTCCACCATCCTTCTTTCGTACAAATAGTACAGGTGCTCCCCACGGAGATGTACTAGGACGAATGTATCCTTTCTCTAGAAGGTCTTCGAGTTGTTCCTTCAATTCCTTCATTTCAGCTGGTGCCATCCGGTATGGAGCTTTTGATATGGGTTCCGTACCTCGAACTAAATCAATCGTGAATTCTATCTCACGTTCAGGTGGCATCCCTGAAATATCTGTAGGAAATACATCCGGATATTCTTTTACTACTGGAATATCGTTTAGATCCATCTCCACTGCTTGCAAATTAAGGACATAGCAAAGATAAAGGGGATTCCCTTTTCTTACTAATGTTGCCAATTGCATTGCTGAAACCACCTTTATTGTTGGTCCTTTGGGCTCCATATAATACGAAATTCGTTGTTTATTCGGCCCATACATCGTTATCTTCTGCTGGGCACACTTAATGGTGGCTTGATATTTTGTAAGCCAATCCATTCCCAAGATAACATCAAAATCTCGTAGCTCGAAGTCAATGAGATCAGTAAGGAATTCAACTTCGCAAATACGGATAGGAACTTTCTCATAACGTGTTGAGCAATTAATAACTGCTCCGTTGGGTAAAGAGATTCCTAATCCTATTTCCTGGGGTTTATCGAGTCCCAACTCGGGCAATTTTCTACGAGATATGAATGAACAGGTAGCTCCAGAATCAAACAAAGTACGAACTTTAGAAGTTTTAATTTCAAAAGTACCTTCAACCAGGTCACCAACTTCTTGAAGATCAGCTTGGTTGACTATGTTTAACCTTCCTTGGTTGGGTTTGCCCTGGTTTTGTGGAGCTCTATTGTTTACTCCTGGATTTGTTGGGAAAGTTGGGCGTTGTCCTTGATTTCCTTGTTGGTTTTAAGGCCTTCGCAATTCTGGGCAATAATCCTCTTTTCGCAAGTCAGGCCGAAGTCTGTTAGGATCAAGCCTCAGGCGACAGTTTCTGGCCCTGTGACCTGTCATGCCACAACGGTAACACTCTTCACCTTGTGGACACTGACGAGTTGCATGCCTCTTGCTGCATCGGTTAATGGAGTGGGTACCGGCTCCCTATACTGGTTTGGATAGGGGAACCTGCTCCTATTGTTCTGCTGAAAATCTCTCATTTCTTTGTTATCTCTAGTTTCCTCAAATTTTCGTTTTCCTTTATTCTGGGGGACCTGTCTTGAACTTTCTCCTTTGTGTTCTGATCCTTCGACCTTTTCAACGGTCATAGCTCGATCGTAAGCTTTTTGTAAACTTGTAAATTGCTTCCCGCCAAATGCCTTTCGAATGTACTTGTTTAGTCCAAGCACAAACTTCTGGGCCTTAGTCTGATCTGTTGCTACCAAGTCTGGAGCAAATCTCAAGAGCTCAGTAAACTTAGCATAGTATTCTTGTACAGACCGACTACCCTGTTGAAGAGTAACAAACTCTTCATACTTGGAATTTTTAAGGCTGAGTGGATAAAATCGTTCTCTCAGACTCTTTTGAAATTCTTCCCAAGTAATCTGGCGATCTTCTTGTGACCTCCACCAAGTATTTGCTATTCCGGTCAGGAAGAAAGTAGCTACTCCCACCTTACGCTCTTCGGGGCATTCTACTGCCTCGAGTAGCTTTTCGAGTGATTCAATCCACCCTTCTAATTTGGCTGGGTCCTCTTGTCCGTTATATCGAGGAGGTTGAAATTTATTAACCGCCTCAATATAATCCCCTTGTGTTTCTGCATGATGTTCTCCTCCTTCAGCTTGCTTCTGAACAACTGCTCCAAGAGTGAGCAATAGTTGTTCTATCTGTTGTTGGCGGTCTTTGTTATCGGCCATGTTAGTGCTAATCCCCTTCTTCCTATGAAACATCAGTTAGTTAATCAGTTAATTGCTTTTGTTAGTCAATATAAACAAATAATACTAGTGTTCTTTTATAAAATAACAAGAGTACATTTCAAAACTACCAGTCAAATATTTCTAACTTGTCGAGACTGGTATACAAGTATAAATTAAGCTAATATATTATTTTTGGACGTGTCCTCTCTAATCTTGAATGTTCTTCGTGTAACAATCCTTGTACTTATGCCCCTTCCTTCCACAACGGAAGCACTCTCCTTTGTCGGGGCAACGCCAAGTTAGGTGTGGCCTCCCACATTCCGTACTAGGTGGCAGCACGGGGAGTCCTACGGGATTGTTTTCTACATCTCTCAAACGTATTAGTAGTCCGCCCTTCATAGTATGAGAGCATGGCTTTCAAATCTTTTATTTCTTGATCTTTCTGAAGAATTTCTTTCTGATTCCAGGATATAAAGTCTCTTTCTAGTAGCAGTTCACTCTTAAGGCTTCTAATCTCAGCTTCCATCTGATCTTTCTTGTCTAGCATTTCGTTTACTTCCCAATTGTTCATCTGCAAGGGACTTTTTAGTACAAATAATAGTAATAATCCTTTTAATATTCTTATGAAATGCTTATGCAAATAAAAAGATAGATTATATTTCTTAAAAGATACACACCAAAATCGTCGACAATTTCATTAACTAGCCGATGTCGACATACGTTAATACAAATTTAAAAATTTATACATACAAAATAGTCTAATATATTAGTGAGTTTCTAAGATATCTAATATTTCCGAGCTGTTACTATCTTGGTGTGGCATTCCCTAGCGACATGCCCAACCTCTCCGCATCGAAAACACTCCCCAGGTTCAGGGCATCGCCAAATGAGATGTTGTTGGCTGCATTCTCCACATCGTGGTGGAAGAAGCTTTCCAGGAAATCCTTTACGAATCAATCCCTCATTCTTTCCTCGTAAAGAACTAATCATCTCCTCATGTTTGACAGCCAGGCTTTCTAGGTATAAAATTCTATCTTTCAGCCTCTGTATTTCCTCTTCTTTTTGTATTACCTCTTCTTGGGCTCCTTTCGCAAAATACTGCTCTAGGATTATAGTCTCCCTTAACTTCCTTATCTCAGATTGCATCTGAGATTTTTCGTCAAATGTTTTGGTTCCTGAACTACTCATCTGCATATAGGATTCAGATATTTGATTAAAATATAAATAACTTTCAAAATATAATAGTTATATAGTTAACTTTAAAAATTATAAAATAAAAAGACATTAAGTAAAAAAAAACTTGATAAACACTTCTGCTAAAAATTTTTTTTTTTGTAGAAATATCATTTATAAGTAACAAGACTAGTTACATTTTTTTTTTATATATATAATAGTATAAAATAAATTTCTTAAATTGAGTATACCAAAAAAAACTCAAACTATCTTTATAACTTTTGAAATCATAATCGTATTAATTGACTACTTTTATTTCAATACCTAATGATATTTTTTTTAATACAACTGTGAAATAAAATAGAAAAAAAATAAGCCGAGAAAATTTCATTTTACTTTTATATAAACTTGGATACAACGGTTCAAAATTTCCAAGTTAAAACAGATACACACATATAGCGCTTAGTCTATACTATACTAGACTATACTATACTAGACTAGACTATATTATACTAGACTATACTACATAGCATCTAGTCTAAGGTGAACTCCACATCATGGGCTGGCTGGATGGTACTCCGGAGAGCGGCTACGTTCACGGACTGGACTTGTCTTTTCTTCCTCCTCTGGGTCTTCAGAATCTTCAATGCGTTGAGGACGGGATGAGGATCCTGGGTCACTCCTACGAGCAACTGTTCTGCGGCCTCTCCAATACAGCTGGTCGGCTTGTCTACGTATGATTCCTTTCTGTCGCTCTATAGTCGCTAGATTACGACTATTCTCTTCTTGACTATCTTTCAGTTCCTCCTTCACGTCCTCCAACTCCTCCTTTACGTCCTCCAACTCCTCCTTTACGTCCACCAATTCTTCCGTTTTCTCCGTGTAAAGGGCGTCGAACTTATCCCGTTGCTCTTCGGCTGAAACTCTCATCTCGTGTTCTTCATTATATTTGTTTTCACTTTCCGCCTCCTCTTCTAGATGTTTTGTAAGTTCCGTAATTAATAAGTCTTTTAAATGTTCAGCTCGAGTATGCTCCCTTTCACATGTTCTTACTAGCTCACGGACTAGGTCCGGGACTACTTCCATCATTCTAGCGTTAAAGTTATTTCCGGCCATCTAATCAAACAACAATATCATAAGCATAATTCAATTATTAAGCATAAATAACAATAAGGGCTGTGCCTAATGCAAGTGCATTGTGTCCCATCCCAAATTTTTTTCTTAAGTAAAAACACACACACACACACACACACACATATATATATATATTAAAATTTCTTTATAAAATTCTAACTCCAAAATTTGATTTGACTTTAAAGAAATTTTGACTCAAAAATATTTTGATTCACGCTCTGATACCAACTTGTAACACCCCCATTTTCCTATCTTAAAAATCACAGCGGAAGTTACCAATAGGAAAGCGGGGTTGTTACCGCCACACTTCCAATTAAGCTCGCCTTGACCTTGCCTCGGCTAACTTAATTAAAAGTGCTAAGGCTATTTAAAATAGTTACAAACAT
The DNA here is from genome assembly GCA_030278955.1 of Hygrophila difformis. Lineage (NCBI taxonomy): Eukaryota > Viridiplantae > Streptophyta > Magnoliopsida > Lamiales > Acanthaceae > Hygrophila > Hygrophila difformis. Next base: position 7,168,197 of record JAOANR010000006.1, read on the forward strand.
TAATTTAAACTATTAACTAAAATTCAAAATATATTTAATTTAACAAAATATCAGAGTTTAAAATTACAATAACTGCGACCAATTATTAAAACGACAATCTTACTACAAGTAAAATATTATTTAAAATAACCACTTGTAAAACGATACGGACTCCCCTGCCCGTGCCCGTGATGTTAATGAGCTTCACAAATGTCAAATCCTGAAAAAGTGAGTAAGTAACATTTATCAGCACACCGGCTGAGTAAATAAATTTTTATCCCTTGGACAAAAATAATTAACTACGAGTCAACAGTAAATGGCATGTCAAAACAGTTCTAATAATTCAATCCACATGTAGCTCGACTATGATGCCTACACCCGGGGTATCTCATAGGACCTAGCATGCCCTCATAATGACCGAAGTCAAAATATGAGTACACAAGGATGGCCCTACCTTGCGATCTAGAAAATGACTGTGAGACCCTTGGTCAAACACAATCCTAACTTGATTGGGAGACCCTTGGTCAACCACAATCCTCTTCATGGGAATCCTTGGATAGCCCACAAAATAACTCACGAAGATATCCACCTCTGGGGTATATCTCGCATAATAATAAATCAATAATTTACATGCCATACACTGAAATTTACTTTTTCACATGCATGGCCTAGCCCAAAATATTTAAACACATAATGGGACATAACCTCTGCATAAATCACTTGCATGAATAAACCCTAGAATTATTAAAACACAAAGGAATTTAGACATGCAAAAATACTCTTGGGACAAAGCCCGCAGAACAAAAATTTACTTACAATTTCTTCCGACGATATAGCCACCACACTAAACTGAAAATGACACAGCTATACTACGCCCTCACTATTTCTCTCTCTGATACGCACTCCCTCTATTTCTCTTCAGCTGATTTCTTTCATTGAGTGATTTCTTTCAAAGCCTTGATGCCAGTATTTATAGGTGAAAAGGGTGTGACTACATGAATTTTTTTTAATCGAATTAGCTTTGCTAAGTCCTCATACTCTATGCCTAGCTTCAAAGCTTGTCCTTTAAATCCTCATCCCACGTAGTTATGCATGCAAACTAGTATGCCACCTTGATCTAAAATGGTTACATGTGTAATGGATTCACTTTCTACGTGTATTTTTAACCTTCTTTTCTTGCTTCAAGAGTGTACCGTGCATGCATTTTCTTTATTTAATCTAATTCGTATAATCATTTGATAATATATATGTTCTTGAGCTGAGATCTAGTACGTGATTCATTTAGCTATAACAAAATGGACTAAAAGATTTGTATTGTTCAATTAATAATGCATACTGGTACATACTATTATTTTCTTTTATTAATCATTTATATTAATAGAAAGTTTATAAATCTATACTTAATTTAATCCATTAGCAAAATTGTGAGATATGTGTACGGTAATAAAGTCCACATATATATAGCCATTCCTATTATTTTTATCATTATAAATAATAATCTATTGTAAATTTTATATCTTTAAAAAAATCATAACTATGCATTATGAGTGTAATATTACTACCACTAGACTATTAGTGATTTCTAAATAAAAGGAATTAACTATACTTAATCTAATAATTAAGTATAAAACTTATTTGAAAATAATACTTGATCACTATTGTCAAATATTTATCTCAATTTGTTAGAATATTTTCCCTTGGAAATAATTCATTTCTTTCAACTCAATCTCTATCTTTAAGAAATAATACTAAAATATTTTAGAAAATATTATCAATATAGCTAAATTCTAGGGTATTACATTTGTCCATCAAACAGCTTATACTCAGAGAGTATTAAAACGATTTTATATGGATAAAGCACATCCATTGAGTACTCCAATGGTCGTAAGGTCACTTGATATAAAAAGGGATCCGTTCAGACCACAAGAAGAAGGTGAACAAATTCTTGGACCAGAGGTCCCATATTTAAGTGCCATAGGTGCTTTAATGTATCTCGCAAACTGCACTAGACCAGATATATCATTTGCAGTAAATTTATTAGCGAGATTTAGTTCATCTCCTACAAGACGACATTGGAATGGAATTAAACATATATTTCGTTACCTCCAAGGAACTATTGATCTTGGGTTATTTTACCCAAATAATTCTCGACATGAAATAGTCGGCTTTGCTGATGCTGGATATTTGTCAGATCCACATAAAGCCAAATCTCAAACTGGCTATGTTTTTACATGTGGCGGTACTGCAATTTCATGGAGATCAATGAAGCAGACATTGACTGCTACTTCCTCAAATCATGCTGAAATTTTAGCAATTCATGAAGCCAGTCGAGAGTGTGTATGGTTGCGATATTTGATGCACCATATATTGAAAAATTGTGGCATAGCTACTGAAGAAAAGATACCCCCAACAATTTTATATGAAGATAATACAGCTTGTATAGCGCAATTGAAGGGAGGGTATATTAAAGGAGATAGAACAAAACACATTTCACCAAAATTTTTCTTCACTCATGATTTACAGAAAAATGGTGAAATAGATGTGCAACAAATTCGTTCAGCTGATAATCTTGCATATTTGTTTACCAAGGCACTACCAACAGTAACATTCGAGAAGTTGGTGAAAAATATCGGGATGCGCCAACTAAAGAATCTCAACTGATGCTTTGATCAGGGGGAGAATCAAATACAAGAATAATGTACTCTTTTTCCTTCACTGGGATTTTTTTTCCCATAGGGTTTTTTCCTAGTAAGGTTTTAACGATGCATATTCTTTAAAGCATCAAGGGGGAGTGTTATGGAATGGTAGTTGGCGGCACGTGCTAACTACCATCTTTAATTGATTTTAATAAGTCATAATTGCCTATATAAAGGGTATGTGAATTATAATTTGTGATCAGATAGAAACTTTCTTCCTCCAACTCTCGGTTCTGCATCATTTTTCACACACATCTTCATCACTCGTTCATTTTCAATTTCTCTGTTCTTACAATAATTCTAATAGTATAATATCTATTCTTTTACATATACTCATATACTACTACATAATTAATTTTATACAACACTAATCAAATATTCTTAACGTTAATTTCGACGCAGTATCCACCTCGTAATATAGATTGATTATTTTAATAATGTTCAAGGGTTCGGAGTTAGGACAATGGCTTCTCAAAATGAATATTGAAACAGTGAGACAAATAACCTGCTTATATTGACTTAGGTTGTATAAAAATTAAAAAATTACTCTTTCCCCGAAAAAAAAAAATAAAAAATTACTCCGTAAAAAAGTTAAAAGTAGAAGCATACATATGGATATGGAGTATTATTATTATACAAATAAATCAACATCAGTAGAATTTAAACTATGAATTAGTATTAAAAGATTCATGGAAATATGGTACAAGATATTAGAAATCAAAAGCATGTAGTAGTATATAAATGAAAGCTGTAAACATGAGTGAGGGTAATATTTTGGGATTGATTAGCGTGCAGAATGGGCCAAATTCTGGACGTGCAGATGGTGCTACAGTTTAGTGCATTTTATGCTAACCGGAAGGTGTTGCAATTATTTCCAATTATAAAACATTGTTAATTTAGGTAATGTAATATTTAGTTTCCATAATGCTTAATTGGTGGTTTTGGTAATGTTTGTTATAGCCATAATTTCATAATTTAACATTATTTAACATTAAAAGTTGTATGATTTACAGCAACAATATACCGACATATCTATTTGGTACCAATTATTGAATGGAATAGCACGCTATATGTTATATGCCATCACACCTAATAATTGGTTCTAGCATACACATCTATATTGTACAACACATATGCACTTTAAATGCCTATTGCTATACGTTTGATATTGGATCGTATATAGCCCTGTTGGGACCATGTCCTCCATTCATGCTATTCCATTATCACGCCAGAAACAATGTGTGAGAACACACATAGCTTTATTAAGTTTCACAAAATACATAGTTACAAATCATGAATTGAATAAAACCCCATCATGCTTATTTGGTCCAAACATCACTAGTAAATTATCACATTTATGGCACACTGATGATGTATTATGTGGCAAAATAATATGATAAACAAAATGTAGTATTTATATAATAACATCCACTACAAAGTTTCAAAAATGTCACATTAAGTTATGAACCACAATCGCATAGGAAGTCTTCGGCAATGTCGAAAAACTAAAAAACAAAATAAGACCTTGCTGACACAGTACACCAGCATCTCAAAATAAGACATTGCTTTGACGTTTGGATAATGTATATTAATCCTCTCGAACAATCCAACGTTCATCACATGGCAAAAAGCATCAACGAACACGTTGCACACATCTTTGTCCGGCGCATTACTCCCGAAGTCATCCTTAAAGCATGTGACGGTACCATTGTAAAATATAATTTGATCTGTAATGAAGAATAAGAAATTAAATACGATAAAAACGTATATTAACACTGAATAGACCGAATATCATTAATTGTATATTATACCATCACATATCATTAAATGTTCAATTCGTTATCACTATTTATAAATAATAAAATACGATATGATATATGCACATAAATAACAATGACAAATGGAGAAAAAAAAATGAATAAATAACCAATTACACATATAATGAAAATATAAAATATAAAATATAAACAAGCACGTAGCACTATCTAAAATTTATGGCACGTATATAACAGTTGTATAGAGATTGCTCAATGTAAATCCCATAATACATATTAATAATAATATTTTCATCAATGATTTCACATTATAATAGAACTTAGCATTAATTAGAAATTACATTAGCGCATAGCACTACCTATTTTAATTTATAGCACATATATAACATCTATTTATCATATTGCTTAATGTACTAATCCCATAATACATATTAATAATAATATTTCCATCACTGATTTCACATTATAATATAATTTAGCACTAACTACACAATAAATTAGCACATATCACTACTTATACTTTAAATAAGCACATAATACTAAGAACTAAAATTATTAGCATATTAAAATGAATGATGAAAATACCTTTTGAATTTTTTCCCTTCGTGAATTAGCACATATATCATTACTTGTATTCATGCTCTTCTTCTCTATAACTGTCAATGAAGACCACTTTTGTAAGAATCCCGGACTGTCGTACGAAGGTGACAACACAGCTTTAGCTAACATCCGGGCATGCTTCGGAGGAGCAGTTACACATGACATAGACAGTTGCTTCACCGGGGTCCGTTGAGGTGGGTCAACAAAAATGGTAGATGTAATAACAAACATTGAACACATACGCATATATTGCCCAAAGATGAATGGCTACGAAATCTAGAGGGGACAAAACAAAATGGACATTTATGTACTATATAGAAATTAGAATTCAATCCACCAGTGGATATTAGCATATTTATCCAGGTAAATCCAAAGCTCAAGCGCACGAATAACTAGATCAAAATCTCAGATGATGATCTTTTACCGACAAGTAATCAAGCAGGAACTCTATCAAAGTTCTAACTCTCCAAAGCACTCTCAAATCCCAATCAAAGACAAATTCAAAATCTTTCGTAACAGCAACAACTAAAGCAAGTTACAAAATAATATTTTTTTTAAAATAAATAAACAAATTCCCAAAAGGAGCTACAGTTAAATCTCACCATTGCTCCTACCTAGTTCTAGCACCATCCAATTTCCATTAATCGAAACCAAAAATCAGCAACAATCAATACTTAGAAGAAGCAAGCAACTCTAGATTAATCTAATTTAATAGCAGGCTTATAATGCACACTAACCCCAATTCCAGATTGTATAATTGAATAAAATTAAAATAAATAAATTATAATCATCAAATTCAAAACGGGCAATAGGGTAGGCCCATTCACAAATTATTTGAGAACACACCATCATTTTCAAGGTCCCTTAGAATTTAACATGAATTGCACAAAGACAGTTAAATAGATAATCCAAAAAAAAAAAATTAAAAACCATCGGCAAAATGGATCAAACGGAATTTATTTAACAGTTACCTACATGGTCTGAATCGTAGCAAATAAATAAATCAATATTGCAAACGATTAAAACAAAATCTGTGTGTCGCCCACGAAATCGAAATTGATTATGACTTCTTGAAACCTAGGTATATTCTCCCACTCCAAAACCCCCCCGCTGATATGCCCCAAATCCAACAAGATGGTGAAAAAAATACACAGAATGTACTACAGAACATTAATTTGAACAGAACCCCCAACCTTTATAAACCGGTGGTGACACGGCAGATGCAGTATATTTCCTGAGTCAAATGGCCGATTCCACAACAGAATGCGAACGGAGGGGCGGCGTCATACCAATCGAGCTGTGTAGCACGGTGAAAGAGAACCTACTGTTCTACAAGATTAGAGACGGATTGCTGGGTTTTGGCGTGATTTTTTGTGGTGAAACGAACCGATGCCTGGGTTGGGAAATGGGAGGGGAATAGTGCTTGTGGAAACGAAATAAATTTCATTACAAAGAAAATTTTCAAATCGCACAGGAACATTACCCGAGCAATGATTTCCTTCCTTATGTGCATTGTACTAAAAAACATAAAAACTTCCTAACATATCGCACAATTAGCGGGATGATTAAAATAAACAGAATAATCACCAAATAAATATATTTGGTTAACTTTAGCACATACAACTCTTTATCCTAGCAATTCTGCACAAGCAGAATCTGCAGCATAACCTATTCCTAATATTTTGATGTTAGATTTCTTTTAACGAGAGAATGGGAATATGAGATGCAACTTAGCTTGTGAGTTGTGAGTTGTGACTGCCAATTACTAACTTATATTATCGATAATCATCAAGCTGGATCTTTTATAAGTTTAATGAACAGCAGATGGCTCGCAACATGCGAAATCATTGGTTAATAGTAAATTACTACTCCACTATTTTTTTTTTTTGGAGGAGTACTACTCCACTATTGATGTTATTTCAATGCTATAGTATATAGGATAGGATAATTATTCCCTGTTTAGAGTTTAAACTTCACACTAAGACCCCTAAGTGAGGACTTAGTAATAAATGAGGTACGTCCATAAATTTTTTTTTATCAATTAAGATACTATACTGACTATTATAAATCCTCATATGCGGACATGTTCTAGCAAAGTGCATGATGTGCTATGTGTCATCATGAGGTGCATTCATTCCATTTAGAAGTATTTATTAATTAGGGATAGTGGGCTATGTGTCATTATGAGGTGCATTCATTCCATTTAGAGGTATTTAGGGATAGTGGATCTGTCAATGGACGTAATTAGAACGTTATTGTTGCATTCACATTGTGAGGTTCAGACTTAATTGGCAGAAATGGATATGCTCGATGACATAACACAATGTGAACTGGTTGGCAGCACATACTAGTTACTATTTTCAATGCTATTTACTACAACACCAATTAAACAGAGACAGAACACAACGGGAACTGGTTGGCAACATGTAGTAGTTACTATTTTCCCATACTATTTACTACAACATCAGTTAACACAGAGGCAGAACACAATGTGAACTTATTGGCAGCACCTGTTATTTATTATTTTCCCCAGACTATTTACTACAGCATAAGTAAAAAAGATACATACCACAATATGAACAGGTTCACAGCACATTTACGCATAATTTAATTAGTAATTCGATTGACATGACATAGTAATCTTCCACACAAAATCTTTTGCTAAAATTAAAAAAAATGTAGAATCTTCTAAATTTGGACAAAAATCTTGGCCCACCTCACATAAAAATGCCCCACGATTTCAAGGGGAAAAAATGGCAACATCCGTTCATTTGGCATAATTTAATAAAGTATAAAAAAAGGAAAACATAAAAACTTCTACTGCCATTTGTCAAAGGAAAAAAAAATAGCACAACTTATACTTACCCATAGCTAGTCTGCATTACCGGACTCAGGACAGGAACTCACTCCATTTGTTATATCAACAATATGTTATATGGAATGAAAACATTTTAAATGTGCAATTTAGGTTGCATGGAAGGGGGGGGGGGGGAGGTGTGAAGAGGTAGAGAAATTTGTAATTGTAGTGGTTTAGGTTGCATTTTATAACTTTTTTGAAATATGAAGTGATTATATTTGAGAAATAATTAGAGTTTAGTGTATGAAGTTTTTAGTTTAGGCTATTTTTAGTATTCCCTCCGTTATTTTTTAGTTGTCTTTCTAGCAAATATTACACAAATCAAGAAACATAATTATTACCACACAATCTTTCATTTCTATCTAGGGGTGGAAAAAATTACCGAAAACTCGGTATACCGAGCTTATCGTATCGAAAATTACCGAAAAATGTCGAAATTTAGGTATATCCAAAAAATCGGTACGGTAACGGTATGGAGATTACGGAATTTTTGGCATTTCGGTATACCGTTATACCGAAACATTAATTTTAATATTATTTTAAATTTTTAATATTTTATCATCGGCATTTCGGTATTTCGGTATTTTGGTATACCGTAATACCTTAAGCCCTAAACCCCAACTGTTAAAGCTCAACCTATCATCGGTATTTCGGTATAGTTCGGTATGCGAATTTTTAACGGCATATAACACTTTTCGGTAAGTAAAATTTTCAGTATTTTTCGGTAAAAACTGAAAATTCGGTACGGTATTTCGGTATGCCGTATTTTGCCACCCCTATTTCTACCCCTCTCACTTACCAAGAAATGTATTTGGGGTTGAGAGAGAATGAACATCATTGGGGAATAAAGATGTAATATTGGAAAACTTTCAAGAAATACCCAAAATGACAACTATTGTGGAACACTTTTTCATCTCTAAAACGACTACTTCCTCTGTCTCAATATAAATGTTACATTCCCCTCCAGCACGTATGCCGAGATACATTTTTAGCGGTTAATTACTTAAATTGTGTACAATGAAAAGTTACAAAAAGTTGATATTCTAAAATTATAAGATTAGAAGAATCTAATAAGATCTCACTTGACTATATTTTTTTTTGTATAACTATGATAAAAATTCGAGTCAAAGTTAAACAGTGAATAATATCCAAAAGTCAAACGTAACAATTCTATTAAGACGGAAGTAATATTATTTTGGAACGGAGGAAATATATATTTTAAAAGCTAAACGGGTGTATGAGGTGTATGAATGTGTGATGAGTGAGGTGGAAGTTAGAAGTGGTCAAAGGTAGTAGGGCAATTGCCAATTGGGGTTGGGGTTGGGTTGGGGTTGTTTTCAAATTTCAAGTGCTGAGGGCAGTCTGGGAATTTTAGCGTACCGGCCGGACACGGACAGGCATTAATCCCTCCTCTGTTCAGACTGAGACTTCCTGAATCCTGAGGCCATGTTTTTTTAGGTTCCAGGTATTCACCGGCACCGCACTCCAACAGATATATGCTGAAATTAAGTTATTATTATAAATTATAGAGTAATCATCTCATAATCCATAATAAAGAAATTATTACTTTATTTTTTTTCTTTTTTTTTTTAAAGAAAAAGATTATTATATCCACAGGAATAATTCCACCCACATCTCCTCGTCGCACTGAACTGATAGAGTTGCTAGTACTTCCACTTCATTTCGTTCGTAAATCGATTACTCACTCGGTATTCAGACTTGACTTGAGTGGTGCTCAATTTACAGACTCCATTCCATCAACCTAAATTACACAACGCAGTTTGCCAATTCCAATGCCGAAATTCAAATCGCGTGACCGTCGCCCCCACGCGCGCCCCCCGGCGACGCGATCCCCTTTTTTCCCCTCTTTTATCCACGCGCTTTCGCCTTCCCACACCGGCGCCCTCCCATCTTCCCCCAACGCCATCGTCCCTTTCTTTCTCCCTTCCCAAAATGGCTGATCTCATCACCGATTCCTCCACCCCTCACTCTCACCCCACCGCTTCCCGTCAACTTCCCTTTCGCGAGGATTGCTGGACCGACGACGCCACCTCCACGCTCGTTGACGCCTGGGGCCGCCGCTATCTCGACCTCAACCGCGGTAATCTCCGCCAGAAAGATTGGCAGGAGGTCGCCGACGCCGTCAACACGCGTCACGGCCACACCAAGAAGACTCGCCGGACCGACGTTCAGTGCAAGAATCGGATCGACACTCTCAAGAAGAAGTACAAGATTGAGAGGACCAAGATCTCCGAATCCAATGGAACCCTAACGTCGTCTTGGTCATTTTATTCCCGTTTGGATCTTTTGATTGGATCTACTTTTAAGAAGCACCAGGGCAAGGTGACGCCGTTGCAACGCTCTCCGTCATCGTCTCTGTCTCCGTCTCCGACGCCCCTATCTCTTCCCGCTCCCCCGATGGCTGTCCCTTTGTCCTACCGCAGGCCGCTGGGGTCCGCAATGGCGACGCCGATGATTTTGCCTCACAAGCGTCCCGCGCTTTCCCCTGCTATGGATGAGTCGTACTTCAAGAGGAATTATTCAGCGATGGCCGCCGCCGCCGCCGCGGCTGAGGACGAGGACGAGGATGGGGAATCCATGGGGGAGGAAACAGAAGGGAGCGAGGATAAGGGTACCGGGGAGGAAGAGGAAGGGAGGGATGACGGAATGAAGAGATTGGCGAAGGCGATAGAGAGGTTCGGGGACGTATATGAGAAGGTGGAGAGTATGAAACAGAGGCAGATGGTGGAGTTGGAGAAACAGAGGATGCAGTTTGCCAAAGATTTGGAGGTTCAGAGGATGAGGCTGTTTATGGATACTCAGGTCCAGCTAGAGAAAATCAAGCAGGCCAAACGATCTGGATCTCCTGATGGTATGCATATATGATATGGCCCCTTTAATTCGCCCTTAACATTTCAGTTAAGCTTGTTGAAGATAAAACCATCCTTATGCATTTTCAGAAAGTTTGCCTTTTCTTTTCTTCCCTTTTTTTTTTTTTTTTTTTTCAGCCGAGTTTGGGTTTTACAGTATTTGTTTTTTCTAATGTATTCTGGGTTTATCTGTTTTTTGTGTTTCTAATTGGTCAGTAGATAAAATAAAATGAGCCTAGGTGTGGATTGAACGGCAAATTGGTACTGCACTTTACTTATGGACTGCTAAATAGAAGTCTTGTGAAATGTTTGATGTTTTGAATTATAGTGGCGTGTTGTTCTTCAGCGGCGGATCCAAATTTTTTTTAAAGTGGTGTCCCGAAAAATAGTGGAAGCTATATTGAAATTAGGGATATTAGTTTTTTTTTTTTTTGGAAGAGCCATTAAAGGCTTGGGAAATGAGTGGTGGGAGCCCATGCCACACAAATTACAAATTACTAAGGGAACAAAGGGGATGGATAGGGGGTCGGGTGGGGATTCGAACCCAACCTATAGGTGAGGAGTTGGGGGACTTGACCAGGTTAAGTCCCCAACCCCAATTCGGGATAGTAGTTGTTAAACACAAATAATATAGAGGAAATCTTAATTGAAATGAATGATTGTGGTATCATCATAAAAATTAAGTGGTGTCCCTAAGCCTAATCTAATTAAATGTAAAAAAAATTCTACCTTAAAATAGCAGTTTCATCAATTTAATTGGTGTTTTGAGCCACCCCTAGACAATGCATAGATCCGCCCATGGTTCTCTTCACTCCATTGGATGGATTGCATTAGTTGGAATTCTTTGTTTCACATCACTGTTATGTTCCTTTCTTTATGGCTCAAAATGCAGTATCCTTTTTGTTGAATTCATTTGTTAATTAATGGTCTAGCATCTGATCTGGGTATGCATGAGTTGTCAGCTTGTGATCCTTGGAGGCCAAATGTGATGGTTTATTTTAGAGATATGCTTGAACCTGCTGTCCTTGTGTGGCCAGGGGGCAAAAAACTGTATGCATATCATTGGGGCTTTGAGAAAATCCTGGTATCATTTGCCAAGGAAGGCTAAAAAATTACTAAATGAATAGATGCTTGAACCTTGCTGCTTTTTTGTGTCTTTGAAACTATAATATGTTTTCAAAAGATCATGTCCACAAATATTTAGAGATTTAGTAATTTATTGAGTTACTAAATTACTTGATTACTGTTCATGGTTACTTTCATGTTTATTCGCTATTGATATTCTGGACTCTGGATTACATTACAGGATGAAAGAGAAATTAGAAAACTGAAGCCAAGATATGTCATTCTTGTTGGTTTTCATGACTTAGCCTGATGTGCTTTCTCCTGTCCACCATTCTCATTTTCAAATGCCAAATTGTACCCATCATTCTTGTTGCTTTTTCTTTGCTTCTATTCTATGTCCTGTTGCCCCTGGTTCTAAAAATTACTATGATTCTGGTGAATCTAATTTTTTATTTTTCCTTTTTATAAATTGACCTACATGTTTATAACATTTTTCGCTTGCTTTTGCTATGAGAATGTTACAGTTGACATTTAGAAGTTAAAACTTTGAATTGGCCTTATACGTTTAAAATGTGTTTCCTCTTGCTGAAAGTCTCCCTTATAACTGTATCTTGTCCTTAGACTTCACGGCCAGTACAATATGTATTCATGTGTTTCCCTCAACAAATGTGGTGGCATTTAGGCCCGCCTGTCTACCATATAGGTGCGTTTTTATCTTCACCTTTCTCATGGGAGATTTCTTATTGTTAATGCAGATATTTATAACTAGCAGCCAGGAGGAAAAAGAACTTGATGACATTTGTGTTGCCTTGTTGGAGTTGTAGCTTGTAAATCCAAAGCTCTTGGACTTTGATGGGGGCAAAGTTTCCAGCGGAGGAGGATTCATGCTGGCATGATCCCTATTCAGGCTTCCTGCTGTATTTTTCTCTTTTTCTCTCCTATGTAATTGTGACTGGAGAATGGAGTGGGTTTGTATCCTGAAATGCTAAAATCCTAGGAGGTTATGCTAAATTTTTTATAGTAGTTGGTGGGTATCATTTAATGATATGTTTACCCTTTTTTTAAAAATATCTTTCCTTAATTTATTTAATTTGGTGGCATGTTTCTTTTATTAATTTCGACAAATGCGCAATTGAGATTGTCTGATAATTGAAGACAACCTGCTGGCTTCACCCACATACTATGCTGCACACTCACACATGATGTTATCACTTCCTCAAAGTGATGTTGGATGGGTATGCTACATGCAGAGCAACCTCATGCTATCAGCAATCCATTATAATGCTGTTCCCATTACCGATTTTTCTCATTTTTTTTATTCATGCTCTATCACATTGCATGCTTGATGCGCATCAATCAATAGTTAGAAATGCCCACATGACGACGTTACAATTGTACCATGCTCCCGACGTTCACATTGCATGCTAGTTTAACTCAAATGTCATGATGCACCCTTAAACATGTTGTTATCTCTTCACAATGTACTTCTGCATATTACTCTACATGTTATCTCTTACCAATGTGATATTGCGATCTTATAATGCACACTCAACCAATGAATATCACGGGTATGACCCGGCACTAAACACCACTCTCCGCTCCCTCGTACTCAATTCCTTCATTCCCGTCATCAACATTACAGGGTATGGCCGCCGATTTTTTGTTCACTAACATCACCACGGGAGAGATCACAAGCAGCTACACAATCATCTTCACCGCCGATTCCAACTTCAAACTCCATCCTCCTAACACAATCGCCGGAGTTGTCATTAATGTTACCGTCCGACCGTGTCCTTCCGGTTCGCGCCTCATTTGTCGCATCAACACACCCATACTCCGCATTTACCGCGTCGTTGACATCCTCTTTGGGATTTGCGTTTAAATCCACCATGATGTGTTGTTCGCTGATCGGAATTTTGGAATACTACCGACAATGAAGAACACAGTTTTGATTTTTTCTTTTATGCAGAGCCGGATGCAAATTCACCATATAAAACATTTATTATGGCAATGTTGGAATTTTAAGAGATTTTTAATCAGCCCATAAATTTTGGCAGCATTTAATACAATCCATAATTGTTATTCCATATATGCAGTGGCACAAAAAATAGCAACAAATCCTCTCCACTTTCTATTAGTATTTTCATAGAGTGAGTTCATCATTTGACGCATATCCAGAATATAATAATTCAGGACACAAACCTAATTGCTGCAGAATTGTCATCTAGATTCTAGAGTAGTATTCCGTATTCGCTCTTTCCCTTTTTTGATTTCTACATTGTGCCAAATTAATTGCGAATTTTGTCTCCGATGAAGAATTGTTTGTTCAAGAGATGCATTTTTAAGGGAAAGACGAGACCAGTTGGCCATTTGGCCAAGAGTATTTTCCTTCCATTTTCATGAGCATTCAGGAATCAGGATTATCAAGTACTTCAACAAACCAACATGTTAATTACTTACTACATACTCCATTAAAAATATTATTATATATAGAGCAAATCCCAAAATATACCTCAACTTTTCCAAAATCTTCAAATATATACATAAACTATTTTTTTGGGAAAAGTATACTCCATCTTTTAATTTCTGAAAAAAAAATTACACTTTTTTTTTTCCTGAATACATCATTTTAGACCTATCAGATTCATAAAATTACATATATTTATTTGATACAGTTGCTTGAAATAGGTATTGAACAAAGTTTTTTTTTTTTAAAAAAAAATGATTAAAAAATATATATTGAAGAACATTTAAATGTTTATATACCTGTTTAAGTATTTATATATCACTTGACCAGCCATATTATTCTTTATTTTCTCATCTTTCACATTAGATATCCATATTATGGATTCAAATGTTCCAAAACTCTTTTCAAAAAATCAAAGTAAAAATAAATAAAATGGGGAATGATAATTAGTGTGTTTTCCAATAAAACCAATACTCCATTGCCAATATTTTTCAAGCAACTTTACAAAATATAAATATAAGGAACTTTAAGGACTAAAGTAAAATATTTAAAAATTATTAGGGTCAACCTGTAGCATCCCAAAAGTAGATAATGTCTAGAATGATATTTTTCAAAAACTAAATAAGTGTAGTTTTTTCAGAAATTAAAAATTGATGTCTATTTTTTTTTTCTAGAAAATTGTTTAGAGAATTTTGAGAAATTGAGATACATTTTTTGGGAATTACACATATTATATACTCCTACTATATGTTGTCCATTGTTGCAACATAAGTTACATTTCTTAATACGGTATATATAACTATAAAAAGAAACAAAATGTTTCTTGCCTCAGCCTATAGCGAGAATTCCTGGAGCTTTTCTGCCCATAGAATAGAATGTGCTCATTTTAAGTCCTGCAAAACAATTTCAAATATCAGTAATACAAGTTTGAAGCTCGACATTATTATATATATATTTATATTGTTGGCCGTGAATGCTGAAATGTACTATTTATAAGATTGGCTTGAACAAGCAACAATTTTAACTCATGATAAAGCATTAAATATCCCATTTCATAAGTAAATCGAGTTGCTCAAATTAAACTTCACTCCAAGAAAAAAGAAAAAAAAAGAAAACATGTTTTAAATTTTAACTACTGAAATTAGGTAGCTAAATTTTTAGATATAGTTACCAATTTCGTTAGCTACGATATACTACTCATGCAGAAAACTGTTTTGGGAGAGGCACCCTTAATTGCTCTTGCAGATCCTCGAGAGATTAGTCTTGGGTCCAATGTGGCCCGGGGATACCCGGTTTTACCAAAAAAAAATATCTACTCAAGCAGTTCAGGTTATTAATATTCTTAGTTTTTGTTTATTTGTTATGGACCCATAATGCACGCAGTCCAATGCACATTTTAAACCATTAATAACTCAAGTTCGGTACAGGTAAAAATTCTAAAAATTAGATATTTAAAGTACACGACCAGACGAATCTAACAATGTCTAACTTGACTTTATTTTAACTTGTATAACTATGATAAAACTTTAAATCAAAGTGTTTATATGAATAGTTTCCAAAACTCAAATGAGGCTATTAATTGAAAACGGAGGGAGTATTATATACTCCCTCCGTTCTTTTTTAGTTGTCTTTCTAGCAAATATTACACAAACCAAGAAACACAATTATTACCACACAATCTTCCATTTCTACCCCTCTCACTTTCTAAGAAATATACTTGGGGTGGAGAGAGAATAAATACCATTGGGGGAATAAAGGGGTAATATTGGAAAACTTTCATAGAAATACCCAAAATGACAACTATTGTGGAACACTTTTTCATCTCTAAAAAGACTACTATTTTGGAACGGAGGGAGTAGTAGTATAATAAATCTTGTATCTCACGACACTCTCCCTCACACACTATTTTAGCGTATAGTAGATATCTGTAGTTGAAGGTTGGGGCCGGGTGCTTCTTATACTCATACTAGTACATGACTGTCTGTACATCACACTTTCCACTTGTAATTAAACGGATCATGTTATGCAAGAGCGCAAACTTCAACTCTTTGATTATTTTGCATGGACTACCTAACCTAATTTTGTTTCCCAAAAAACCTAGCTAGCTCTACATAAGTTAATCTCTCAATCAGAAAGAAGATGGATCTAGGGCTTCAGCTCAAAACCAATTAGTAGTAGGTAGAGTACGGCTAATGTCCATATATAAACAGAGGATATCCCAACATATAAGCGATGTGAGACACTATAACAGATTTGATTATTCATCACTTCACCCATTCTTATTGCACACCAGTTGATCAACCTCATCACCACCGGATTACCCCCCTTTCTTATTTCTCTCTTAATACCACCAATAATCTCCATTAATTTAAGGTCAACATTTTTGTTTGTCACTATATCTAGCTAATTTTGCAACTTGAGGAAATATGATCACCTGATCAATCTAGAATAAGATCCTACGTCCATCCACGTCCTTGTAAATTATGAGAAAAAAGTTCGAAAAATATGAACCTAGCTCACACGGATAATATATATACATTTACATCTAGGAAATGAGAAATATTTTAGTCAACAGGATCGATGAGGCGATGGATTATATAGGAATAATCATTATTAATTAAGATGTTAATGTTATTCACACACACACACACACACATATATATATATATATATAAAACTATTTTTCATTATAAAAGTATAACAGTTGTAATCTAAAAATACTCACACACACTATTCAGTTTATGTTTTTTTTTAGGTGAATACTCACTATTCAGTTTATGTTGTCTACGAAACTATAACAACAAATATGAAAAAATAACAAACTAAAGAAAATAAAAACACCCCGTGAAAAGACAAAAATATCTCACAAGATAAATAGTAATTAATGAATATGTCTCAAAAAGATGAACCATTCCAAAATATTACGACAAAAATCTGGACAACTTCATGTACGGAGATGATTGACTATATATTTTGTTGAGCTATATATATATATATACGAAGTATATATATATATATATATATATATATATATATTAAAAATGATCTTGTACTTCAATTTTTTTAAAATAAAAATTACACTCATATTTTTCGTTTTTAGAATATAGAAAAAGTCATATACACACTTCTACCAATTTTAGGTATTAAATGTAATTTCTTCATTAAAATGAAAGAGGTATACTCGTCCATTTATTTAATAATAATAATAATAATAATAATAATAATAATAATAATAATATTATTATTATAACCTTATGTTTAATTATATTGGACTTCAACCGTAGTTGACAAAATACATTCACTAAGATATGGGATAGGGTTAGCACTGATCACTGCAAGAAAAAACATGATTTAGCTATCAAATTCAATAGTTAAAGCATTGGTAACTAATGAGATTTGATGGCTAAACCTTTAATAGCTAACAAATTGAGTAGCTAAATTATTTATTTTTTTCTTGTAGCGAGTGATATTTGTGAGAAATATTCAAGGTTTACCCTTCACACATTTTGCTTTTTCAATTAGAACATTAAATAATCTAATATATATATATATGTATGCATTATAATCAAAGGGTGATGAAACCATTTACATTAGAAATCACACATTTTCGAACGATATGGTGGCTATATATATTAGGGTTTAGGGTCTTATAGTTATGTTGCCCAATAATACCTTCTAGAGTGACGCCTTATATATGTTTTGTTTTTTTTTTTGTTTTTGTTTTTTTTTTTAAATCTTAAAAAAGGAAAACTAATTTAAACATACTCGTGCATGATTTCAAATATATAGTTAACTTTGGAGAGATATTTTCAATTGGAGATGACATATTTAACATAAATTTGATTCATCCAATTAGTTTTAGTTTAATTAAACAGACATAAGAAGTAATTTTTTGGTAAACATTTACACTTATATATCGTCAAAGGTGTGTGGGAGCCAAAGCCACACAAATTACACATAACAAAACATTTTAAAATTACTTTACACGTTTAAGATCCAACAACGTAATAATTTATACCTTATTTAATTTTATTAAATGAGTCTAATTCTTGTTGAAGCCATTTATTGATTTTAAATTCCATGTCCTTCCTCTGTCCGTAATCGTATAGTACGTTTTAGGACATAACGTGTACATTAATTAAGAAAAAGAAATGTAGTAGAAATTACTAACTACTTACCATATTTGCACGTAATTATATTTTAGTTTATTACAGTGGCTTAAATATTGAATGGAGAAAGTATTGCTCACAGGTAGAGTCACAGGTATGCATGCACACCCCACATACTTATTATATAAATCACATTTAGAGAGGAATTGCTTTAAATAATCAATGTATAGACATGGCTAATTTGTGATGCCTTCTTTGTTGAAGCTCATTAGTACCTCAAGATCTCTGTCACCTATAAAGGAATCTACTATCTACATATATGTATAGTGATGGTAAGCTAGCACCAAATTGAGGTGTATAGAAAATCTTATACCCTAATCAATAGCTTATATCCTAATTTATACATCAACAGTATTTTGTATTATTAGAGAGAGAGAGAGAGAGAGAGAGAGAGAGAGAACAATGGACTGTTTCTGATCTCTCTCGTTTTCAAATTATTGATACTCGAAATTGCTCGCAGATATTGAAGCTTTTCCTCAGCAATCGATCCATTCTAATTTCTTCATTAATTAATACACGCCTAGTGAAAATTTAGGGTTTCTTTGTGATAAGTAAATTTAGGAATTAGGGTTTGTAGGTTGGTAGTAAAATTTCTTTAGGATGATTTCCTGGTCCTCAGCTCATTTCCATTTTTGGCTACCTAATAAAATCTTGCCTTAAAAACCCTCTCCCAATTTAACTTATTTACTCCACTGTTGTCACTGCACGTTACTACTAGTTCTTACTCATCTGATCTCTTACTGCTCCCGTTTCATGTACAAAATTTAATTAGGAAACTTAATCAACTTGTAGTAGCAGTTAATTACTTACTCCATCAGTTTTTTTTACTTTACATAGACTATGAAATATATATATATTTTTTTAAATATCAATATATATGAAATTCTAATTTTTTTTATCCCTCCTAATAAATTATCATAAACATCTTTAGTTATAAAGATTGAATTAAAAAAAGAAGAACTAATTTTGTAACAGTGAGATTTACATATAAGTAGTCTTAAAACAGTAAATCATATATGTATATATAGTTTATTTATGATAAAAATAAACTGAGGGAATACCTTATATATGCCTACATGTTTTTTTCCGAATTCAGACAGGCTGCTCGGATGATGAATTCCTGATTGTCCGATGGTCCTGCTGGTGTGGCGGCGGCCTGTTTGGATGGGTGATTTTCCTTTTCTTCTTCTTCTTCTTGTAGGGGATCCCTCTGGCCTTGGACTGACTCTCCTTCACTTCTCGCAGGTAGACACGAATCGCGCCGTCGCCAAAGGGGTTGGTTTCGGGCGATCCCCCGTGCTCTTCGTAGGCTGCTCTAAGCCGTCCGATCAAAGCGTCCAGGCTGCCCCAGGCCTGCCTCAACGGGCAGGCACAGGGTCCCGGTGGAGCCGGCTGCCCGAAGAAGGAGCAGCCGTGAAAATGAACCTTAGTCTTCCCGAACTGATCCAGATATCGTAGGAAATCCAGGACATGGTTGAAATTGCACCCTGAGATTGGAACTGTAGGGTTTAAATTCTTGATGAACTGCAGGAAAGTGTTCCAGTCTCGTCGCTTCTGGGACTCGTATCGGCTCAACAGGGGAGGAGGTGGTGGTGGTGGCGGCGGCGGCGGCGCAACCGCCGCCTGCAGGTGGCTGGTGGATGAATCATTGGACATGATTTTTGTGGTGATTTTTATGTTTTAAATTTTTTAGATTTGAGCGATGGAGAATTGGAAAAAGGTGGAAGAAATTAAAGTGATGAAAAATATGTGTGGAATAATATTGAAGAAATAATAAAGATCGGATCTTGTTAGTATAGGTTAGGAGGGTCGATTGAGAGGAGACATGAGATGGGCCACTGGAGGTTTAGCTTTTTGCTGCTGCTTTTGTTTTTGTTCAAATATTTTTATTTTTCATTTTTATGTTCAAATATGTATATGTATATGTATGTACTGTGTCCCCTCTCAAATGCATTCATTGTCAACACCGTACCTTTCTTTTTCAATATAATGCAGTATGCACTAATTAAGCACTAGTAAAATATATATATATACCATCTCTTTTCAAATTTGTATTCTTGATTTTAATTATGAGACGCGCCCCCTACCCGTACAATTATTGAAGTTTCCATTAGGTTTAAATAATATTGGTATCAACGTAATTAACGAGGCAAACTAAGATATATAGGTCGACCCCTAGTAAGACTGATATATATACATATACTATATGGTGTTGAGTTGGAAATTTTTTTTTGGGTAAACAGTAACGCGTGCAAACGTCGGCTAAAGAAAATAAAAAAAATAAAAAATGAAAGAAAAAAAAAGACAGCGGCAGTTGGACTCCCAACATGTCATTAGTAAGCAACGGCTTCACCTCAGCCGGAGGGAACACCCAAGTAGTAAAAAATTCCTGAGATCTTGCTCCACGTTTGGCCAAGGCGTCAGCAACAAAATTCCCTTCACGGAACAAATGAAACCAACGAAATTCAGGTTGTTGCACCAATATATCAGTAATATTATGCATCAGAGGGAAAAGACCATGATCACGAACAATGTGCGTGGGGAGCATCCTCAATGCCTCTAAAGAGTACGAATAACAATAACCATGCGTTACCCCCATCTGTTGAAGACGTTGAAGACCTCGCCAGATTCCATGAAGTTCAGCTACCAAAATTGAGGAAACCCCAACTGAGCCAGAAAACCCTTCAATCCAGACCCCATCATTGTTTCTGAAAACCCCGCCGAACCGGGCACGTGTTGAGTTCGAAAATTCAAAAAGCAAAGCATTCAATTTGAGATTGTTGAAAATTCCAACAGCAAAACGTTCGTATTTGATTTGATGATGCTAATTAACCAACTCGGAAGATGGACAGATAAATATTATAAACATAGTATATACTACTATACTATATAGTACTCCCTACGTTTCTAAATAAGTGTAGCATAAGGAAATGACACGGGATTTAATGCAATGAACAAAAGTGCTTTCGTGGAAACTTTTTACCTTTAAAAGCATTCCATATATGGTAATGTAATATTTATTATGAAACACCTAAAAAAGGAAAGTGTTACATTTAAAAAGAAACGGAGGAAGTATATCCCACATCGACCATCAAATTAAAGACGGGCGGAGTAGTCAAGACTCAAGATTAAACTCAAAATGCAATAAACTCCACGCACACACACACAACACATATATATATATATATATATGCATACTAAAACTCAAGATCAATGTAAAAAAAATTTGAGGCAAGAAAATAATACTCAAATTTTATACTGCGTAATAATTAAATAGAGAAGTATATTTGTTTAGAAAGCAGATCAAATTGTTAGTTTTTCGAAAATTTCGAATGTATTTCCAGGTAGCTAGTTCAAAGGCCCGTATACATATACATACATATTTCCATGTGTACATGTGTATCATAGGTAGCATGATTAAAATAATGTACTAGTACTAATTAAACTTGTACCCGGCCGCCCTAAAATGGATTGTATTTTACATAAGCCAAAATTGGTTTTTGACTTTTCTTGGCCGGGTAGTTTGCATTGAAATTACATAAATGTATATATTAATATATGGATGAATGAATGTACTATTTATATTCCTCAAACTAATTAATTAATAGCCAGTACAGTGTGGTTTGGCACATTAATTGAGTTGCAGAAATTTATGGCTTCAGCTAGCTAGTTGAGAAGTTGAATTCTCTTAATAAATATACACACATTAGTAGAAACAGTTTGCACTTGGGACATTTCAAGGGTAATACTCCGTGTTTGTTAAATTATACTACTCCGTATCATTATAATTTTTACGGACCCACCTGACACGTATGCCAATACATATTTTTAACGGTTAATAACTTAAATTGTGTACAATAAAAAATTATAAAAATTTGATATTTTAAAATTACAAGATTAGACGAATCTAACAAGATCTCACTTAACTTTGTTTTTTCTTACCTAACTATGATAAAAATTCGAATCAAACTTAAACAGTGAATAATGCCAAAAATCAAACATAACAATAAAAATGAGACGGGGAAGTAACTAGTGTCTGCCATGCCCGGCGATCAACCTGTGCTTCCAGGTCTTCTCCACAGGGCCCCAAAAAATTGGGGCCCCATTTTTTTGTTTTGTTTTAATAGGGTATTTTAAAGGAATAAATGTACCCATTTTGGCTTTAAAATTTAGTAAATAATTTAAAACAAAGTGAATCCTTTCTCATTAAATAACTTTATTATTTGGGCCTAGAATTTGGTTAATGATGTAGCTAGTTATTAATCCATTTTTTTATGTTTTAAATTTTTGTTAACATATTATCAGTTTTAAAAATCATTTTAAAAGGTGGTCGAGAACTTGTTCAAGTGGTCAAGTCTATAATTTTCAATCGGGATTCGGTTCCCAACTTGGCCCGCAATCCATTCCCTTTATCCTTTTGTAATGTGTGTAGCATATGACCGCAAAAATAAAAAAATAAAAAAATAATAATAAAATTTGTAATTAATTTATTAGATATAATAATGGAGCCTAAAATTTCTTTTAGAACATAGTCACCGGAAATGATTAGACGGCCCTGGTGTCTGCCCAAATGCCCAATCATACATACAATTGTCCACTACTTCCGTTCCTTAATATAGTAAGTACATGTTATATTCCTATGTTTCATATAATCCAGAATACATTTTTTTACTCATATAACTATATTAAAATATTCTATAAAAATGTAATACTCCCTCCGTCCCATAATAATGTTCCCATTTAACTTTTTGACACTGTTCATTGTTCAACTTTGACTCGATATTATTGTAATTATATATTTGAAAAAAATAGTCGAGTTCGGTCTTGTTAGATTCGTCTAATCGTATAGTTTTAGAATATATATTTTACATAATTTCTACTTGTATATATTTTGAGATATTAACAATTTAAAAAGTGCATTTGATTGTGTGCAGAAATAAAATGGGAACATTATTGTGGGACGGAGGGAGTACAAATCAAGGAACGGAGTAAGTACTATTATTGTCGGCTCTCTCCCTTCTCTCTCTCGACTAGTAATAATTTTCGCATAGTATCCAATTGATATAGTAGTATAATACTCCCTCCGTTCCTAAATAGTTGTTTCTTTCAACTCAATTTTAATAATCAAGGATTGTATTAATTGTAGCACGAAACGAATTTGTGTCCACATATATAAAATGGTCATTAATTAATTAATTAATTAATAGGGGGGAATTGATGGAAGGAGCATTAATTATAGTGATTATAATTGGGAGCTGAGATAGGAAGCATTGTTGTGAGGGGCCGCAGTTGATCATCAAGTCACTCGATCAGCGGCTGCAAGCTAAGTGAATAATGCAGAGGAGAGGAGTCAGGGCAGGAGCTAGCTAGGGAGTGTAATTCCTTAATTATTAGGTGCCGTTGGTTTGATGATCTTTTGATTGATTCTTCTTGGTTTGGGTACTGCAATTAATTGACTATGCCGCACGTGTTAGCTACCTCGCTAGGCATACAAAAAGTAGAAGAAATGTAAAAGTAAAACCAACTGTGGGTGGGTGCTGCCTACAATTAGAGATCGATCCTGAATAGGGTTTTAGGCCTCCCTGTGCCGCTGTTTGTTGCCGCCTACCTACGTGACGGTGACGGTGTATGCTTGTGATGAGGGTTCTATTCTACTAGTATATGTATGTATGTATGTATTCCAAAATATGCATCATTCCCGGCCCCAATCCCTAGCTAATTCCATATACTCCACATTATTATATATGTTCCGGTTCAGTAAATGTTCATCCTAATATATACCTCCTATATATATAGTGGAGTACTACTATATAATTCCAAGATTTAGAAAAGAATATGGTTGGTTGCAGACTCGCAGGGATTGGGGAGTTAGGGTTATTAGGGTGGAGAATCTGACACCCAGCCGACTGTCGACTGCCGAATCCACAACCATAGCTAAAGTGAAATCCACCCACCCCAGAAACTGGAAACAAACAAAGCCTCATCTGATGCGGGTTTTCAATCAGGGGTTTTTTTTTTGCTGCTGCTGCCTTCCATTTCTCATCACACGTTAAATCTATCTCCCACTTCATATAACCTTTAATTAATGGTTCCAATTACTCCCTCTATTCCTCAGCTTGTCCCAAATCCCAATAATTATATATATGCAATTAATTCTAGTTATTATAATGAATATAAAGTAAGAGGTTTTAGCTATAGTATTATATACTTCATAATGCGAGGATACATTAAGTGGGGACATCGTTTGTGTGAATCAGATTCAAGAGAAAAATTAGCAAAAAAGCAATAGTCGAAAGAATTAGAGGCAGCTGATAAAAGATGATAAATCAAGAATTGAATAGCAGAGAATCTAATTAAAGCCAAGCAATAATAATAATAATTCTTATAAAAGCGAGACACATATTATTTGTGATGGGGTCGACTTCCCATTACTAAATGTCGAACCCGGAAACTGTTAGGTCCACTGGGTTAAGCAAGTGAGAGACTTTGTGCAGTGGTTCACTGAGAGTGTCTGAACACCAACAATGAACAAACAGATTACTGTATCGAGTGTAATAAAATGCACAGCGGAATAAAACAAGCACAAAGTAAATAAACAACACAAGAGTTGTTGACCCAGTTCGGCCTTCGGCCTACGTCTGGGGGATACCAATCCAGGAGATTATTTCACTATGTGTTATCAACTATGGTTTACAACCACACACAATAGATGAAATAACTTTGAATGCCTTCACTCCAAACTCCAGGCAGATAGTTGTGATGACCAGCCTCCTTCCCGGATCTGGTATAGGCTTCCCACCTATTTCAACTCCCCAAAGCAACCACTTTGAGTTTCCCCTGAAGTAGCCTGTGAAGCAGACCTCCTTTGTTGTATGAGCGATTGAGTAGTTGTACTTCCTCCTGTTTCTGCCTCTTGCACTCTCCTTTGGTGTATCTCTGATTCAGGAATGAATAGAGAACTAATAGATATCAACAAGAGTGCTTAAGGCTTGGTCGATCTTCCAGCAGTAGATGGATTACTTCTGCACACAAGGCTGGAGATCGATATTTCTTCTCAACAATAGTTTCCGAGAGCTCTAGAGAGTTTCAGAGTTGTTTCGCAGTGAGGGTGAAGAGAAGTGTTTGAATCCAGCCTCCAAAACTCTTCTTATGCAGTGAGCTCTGACCATTCAAACGGCCTGTTGCTAAATGGGGAAAGAGCCGTTGTGATTAGCCCCAATCTTGGCTGATTGATCTTTCCCTAATTCAGGAGGGATTCCTGCAATCAAACATTAGTATATATCCCTGAAACTTTTGACAATTTCCGTCCCACGAGCATTTTCTTAAAAATATACCAGGTTAGATTTATTACATGAAAAGAGTTATGATTCACGGGAAAGGGTTTAGGGATATATCCAGATTATTAGTCTTTTTATTACTCAAGTGTGGTGCTTTAATTTCAAATGGCGCTGTGGTCCTCCCTGTCATGAAATGTTGACAAATCTCATGGCATAGCCGGGATAGGTTGACCTTCAGCCTGTCACACTGAGGATCCCCGGCAAGTATGCCATGATGCTTCTCATCAATTCTTGCCATGAGAGTTCCTGCCATGAAACTTTTGGCAAGTTCCCACTACATGAGTATTTTCCGAAAAATCATGATCCTGGTTTAAGTTTTATTAATGAAACCAATTTATGATGGCGGAGTTGTGATTAGGGATATATTTATAAGTAGTCATGTTTTTATTGCTCGTGTTTAAGAAACTGTGGCCCGAAAGCGCACGGTGTCAAAAATTGCAGTAATTTATAGTAAGACCGGATCGTTCACTGGAGGATGTGCGATAGAAGCAGGTCCCACGTCGTTTTACTAGATTTTCCATTCGTATTGCTCAATAGGTTTGAAAGGTGATTAATAACTACTGACATGAATGTAAATTAGATCTAGAAAGCAGTTAAATTAATCTACAAAGTAAATAAATCTACTCTAGAAAGCGGATAAGAATTATTCTAAGAATGCAGTAAACATAATCTATGAAAGCAGGGAAAAGGAGCATTGTGCCAACCGTGAAGTTGAGTCACAATGTGGACAGAAAAGACAGGAAGAAAAGAATGAAAATTGGACAAGAGTAAGATACAGCAATATTAAACTTCCATTTTTATACGCAGATCTTTGTTTGGGATAATTCTTTCAGATAGCTAATTCTCATGCTCTCAATAAGGCTTTCCCTTTAGCAGACAGGTACTTGCAATATGAGTTTACATGTTCTTAAGACCGCAAATTCTAAGATACCACAGATTCGTAACTGCCCTGGCCTGGGTATGTTACTTCATCTGTGGTGGATAAGCAACACCCGACACATCATTTATTGAAATGCCAAGTACCACTATCATTCTCCCATGTCACACCCAAAGATTTGAATCAAGCCCTAAACTATCCATTAACTGTCAATCCTAGTAGCAGTTACACAACTTTAATACAACCGAGTGACCTCTAATGAAAGCGGTTAAAAGAAAGCGGTAAAGAAAGCATTTAAAATTCTATCACTCGGAGGTTTTGAAAATCTGACCCTGGTAGTAAAAGACAGCTCCCTATCAGAATGACGGAGTATGGATCAAGAACTCCCGGTTCTCAGTGGACCACTAGTGTGTTCACTTCCTTCCGGGTAATTATGAGATACAAACTAATGAAACGACCTAATAAATTAGTTCGTTCCGGATGCACTCACTCAGGACTCAAAAGTAGGCTTTGGCAGAAGAAGATAGCAGTTGAAAGAAAACTCAACCCTATCTTGGAAAATAACCAAGGCCTGAATGATGTTCCTCTAAGATTATTTACTACACTGTATTTGAATCCAAGTGGACCCCATCTCGGTGTAGCACCTAATCTTACATTTCCATCAACCAGCAATTTTGGAAAATAATGGATTTGAAAATCATTCCCTGTCAGGTACTAGACTCTCAGTTAAAACACAGACCCTTTCAGTCTAGACGAGACCTAATCGCTGAATCTGCTTCTTAATTCCCAAAATATAACCCTTGACAGAATATGAATTAGTCATAACTGAAGAATTTATCCCTTACTCAGATCCGGATTTTATAAAGAGGTTTTTGTTGGGAGTTTATAAAGCAATATCTGTTTAAGATCTAGACTTCTATTGTCCAAGGGAAGGATCCCAAAATAATTACAGACCACAACAGTACATAATATTATCATGCATAAGGATATATGGAAGTGTAAAATTAATTGACCCAAAATATAGAAGCGGGTCTAGACAGAAGGTGAAACACAGAATGGGATGGTCAAGGTACCAAAGTAATGGCAGAATAATTAGGTGGACTGTAAACATCTACTGTCCAATTTCCCAATTACTCGGATGGAGCGAATTTAGACAACTTGGGCCCTATAATGGTGGAGTCAACACCAGTTGGGCCTTCACTGTCTGTGAATTCGGATAAAAAACCTACATGCTTCCCTTCTATAGTGATCATCAGTTGGCATTGACTGATGCCAACTGACTCCCATTACAGACTGGAATTTGGGTTTGGAGATTAAGATAATAAAATAAAACTGTATCTGGATGGGAGACAGTCGAGCAGCTATTATAACCCCGGATGGGCGAACCGCCAAGGCTTCCACTGACAGCCATCCAGACCATGCAAAATAACAATCAGTAACTAATACCCAGAACACGAGCTGGTTATCCATGAGGGAGTACCTGCCAACATTATTCTGATGTATTCTTTACTAATGGTTCCACACAACACAAAGACAAAATAAATAAGAACAAAAGGAGATCCATTGTATGAGAGACATTGGTTTCTCATGCAAGGTTGTGGATTGGGTCCACATGTAATGGTCTTAAATAATCCTTCCTACCATAATTAATTACAGTCCAGATTATCTGTTTAAGCCATCAGGATTTTGTTTATACAAGAATATTTTAAGGGCAATTGAACAAAGGTCCTTTAATCATGATGATTATTGAAGAGTGATTATTGCTAATCTCAATTTTTAATCATTAATGAGTCAAGGGTTCAATCAGTTAAGTGATGCAAATGGAGAATCAAAATTTGGGCAGCATACCACCCTATATTGCAAATCCAGAATGTTACATCCTAACCCGTGGGGCTATGATGTGAGTATTGCAATATAAATTAGGGAGATAATGAAATTTGTTTGAGATCAAATAGAGAGGGAACCCTTGTCGCGATATCATAAATTCTGTCGCGGACCGAGATCCGCGACATGGACATCCCGACAAGTTTTTAGAATTTTTGGCAGCATAAAGCCTCTTTGTCGCTATGCAAGGTTTTGTCGCGGAACGTGGTTCCGCGACAAGGGTGACATCGCGACAAAGTGTTTTAATAAAATTCTAAAGCATTTGAACCTTTGTCGCTATGCATGGAAATTTTGTCGCGGAACGTGGTTCCGCGACAAGGTGTTCCGCGACAAGGTGTTCAAAGATCAAAGAACATGGCATAATTTTTCTGTCTCGGAATGGGATTTTGTCGCGGAACGTGGCTCCGCGACAAGATGATTCCGCGACAAGAAGCCATGAAGACAAAATGCAAGAGTTTGGTTCCTTTGTCGCTATGCATAGATAGTTTTGTCGCGGAACGTGGCTCCGCGACAAGGTATTCCGCGACAAAGGGTTTTAAATTTGGAGACAAGTGTCTTGAAACACCTTGGTCGCGGAACAGCCACTCTGTCGCGGAACGTGGTTCCGCGCCAGAAGGCGGTTGGCGCCCAAGGTGGTTCAGGACAAAAGTCAGAAAAAGCAGAAATGAACAGTGGCATGCAAACAGCGTGATCTCACCCTATTTCAGATCAAAAAGCTATTCTAAGCTAAAAATAAGCAAGAAACATTCAAAATGAGGAAGAACATGCTTAAACAAAAATAACAAGACTGGGCAGGATATTAAAATAAAGCATGAGTCCTAATCTAGGGTTTAATCACACATCCACACAACATTATCCATAATATGCTAACAGTAAACACAAAAATGACAAAATGGGGGTCAAATGACCCCAAAATGAAAAAGAAAGCATAAATCCATGGGGTGTGAGACCCATTTCATGATTTGGGACACAAATGATGAATGTTTTCCCATATTATTGAAGAGGTGTTGTTAATACCCATGATTTGGGTATTACAAACCCTAAAACAAGAGTTTAGAAACCAAAACAAAGTATAAAAATGGCTATCTAAGCACTGTGAACAGTAAAACACTAATCTAAACTAAACTAAGTGCAAAAATTAAATAATACATAAAAATAAACCTAACTACTCTACCTAAGAGAGAACTCCTACTGCTTGCCTTCAAGAACTCTAACAAATTTTTAACCTTCCAACTATTCAACTTTAGCTCATGGGAGACACCTCATATTTATAGAAGTGTAACCCTAAGCCCATGGGCCTTGATTTTAGCCCATTGTGTCTTAAGACATCACACACATCACAGCTTTGTCTCGGAACATCAAGTTGGTCGCGGAACACACTGCATGTGGCAAGGCTTCTCGACTGGGTCTTGTGTCTCTATTTGTGCATCTTGGTCGCGGAATGGACCTTTGTCGCGGAGCATGCCATCGCGACAAGGGTCATCGCGCCAGGGGCTTGGCTGGTCTCCTCTTCATTTGGGGCCAGTTGGTCGCGGAACATGCCTTTGTCGCGGAACACTGCATCGCGCCAAGGGCTTCCGCGACAAAGGTCTTCCTGGGCCTGCTGGATTGGGCCAGATGGGCTGAAAATATTCTTTTTGTGGGCTTTTCTATCTTTTTCCCATCTTTTTGTTTCCTTTTCTTTTTCTCATGTTTTTGGATTTTTCTAACATAAATATGTAATAAAATTACATATTTATGTCTTTTTCACACCAGCTTATTATTTTTACAATTATGCATAAATCAGTCCAATTCGACTGCTTTCTTACTTAATGTAAGACCGGAATGCGATCAAATGCCCGTTTAAGACACGGAAATGGATTGAAAATAATGGTCATTTTTGGCCATTATCAATCCCCCTGATTAGGAAAGATCCGTTGGGTCCAAATCCAGTCTCCAAGGAAAGTTCTTCCGTTCACTCGCGTAGACTGGTGCTGTGGATGTTCTCCTAAGGTGTTCAATCATCGGCTGTGAACTCCTTTCAAAACCTTGACTCAACAATCTCCCCCTTTTTGACAGGAAGTGAGCCAGTACAATAAATCCAACCGATGATGATCTATTACAATTGCTAGCTAAGAACATACAGCAAAACCAATGACCCAACCACCAATTACATCCCATAGAGCTATACAAAATGAGGATACAAACATAACAATCACTCATAGCAAAAGGAATGATAACATGAATAACCAGATAGCATGTTCTCAACACAACCATCACAGTTTGTCCATCAAGTTCATCACCAATAAACATCAACCAGTCAACCACAATCACAGACAAATATTAGCAGAACCAGGGTATCTCAAAAAACACAGAACTTAATAAAGTAAAAGTTTGAGAGTTAGAGAGATATTACCCATTTAGCAGCAGCAGGGAGAGCGCATCATCAGCAAAATTTTTTGGATTTCTTCTACTCCCCCTCTGGATCAATTCCTGGCAAAGATCACTCGGACTCCTCTTCTGAACCTTCTCCAGACTCTTCAGCAGCATCATCAGCATGTGAAATGGCATTAGGTTCATCTGACCAGTAGTCAGGCATGAGAGCACGTTCCTGTTCCAGCTTCTTCTCCAGAGCCTCAAGGGCATCTTTTAGCACTCTGACCTCTTCTGTAGCACTGGAGAAGATGGCATTTGCTCTATGAAGAGCACTTTGTCGACTGAGGGATCCATCAATGCCTGGAAGATCCGGTACCTTCTTGAGTACAGCTTGTGATAGGGCAAACTCATTAATCTCATCTGTGGTCTCCTTCTTATCCCCAAAGATGTTCTCTGACTCCAGTAAGGCAGTGATCAAGGCAGGATATGGAAGCAAGGTCTTCCCATCATTCTTGATTGTCTGAGCAAGTTTGCCAAATTGAGAGAGTACCAAGTAGCCATAATTGATCGGTTCTTTCTCTTCAATGGCATAGATGAGGTGGCACATCTCTCGAGACACCAAGGAATGGTTTGATGTAGGCAGAATGTTGCAGGCACAAAACTTGTACAGCAAATGGAACTTCTGAGTAAGATCCTTAGGACTGATCCCTTTACCAGGCATGTGTTGGACTTCACCTTTGGTTACTGCATGAGCCACTAAGTCACTATCGAAGACAGTCCCTGGTAGGTAGATACTTTCAAAGCTGACTTCTGGCAGACCAAGTAGATTATTGATCTTGGTCGAGGCGACTTCATAGATGACCCCCCTTGTGTAATTCTTGCAGTACCAAGTAGATCCTTCCTGGAGAAAACCCTTCTGAAGATTTGCATAAAATTCCCTAACTAGATCAGGCCTGAATCTGTTCCATTTCGAAGCCCATTCAAACAAATCCCTTTCTTCCAGATAAATGGTCCATCCTAACTCTTGGTACTTCTTTCCACAGAATCTGCTTTCCACTCGAATCTTATTCTTCTTGATCACTGAATCAAAGTAAGTGCGGCTTGCAGAGTAGTAAAACTTGAACCCAGAAGCTCTTCCTGGATGAAGTGGCAATTCCTTGGCAGCTTTCCCAGCTTTGGCTTTAGGATCAGCCTTGGCCTTCTTCCTGTCTTCAGGTTCATCATCTGGGTCACGGACACGCTTGGAGGACCTGGTAGACTTGGACACAGAAGCTTGAACTTTTGGAGCAAGTTCCTCAACTACTTGGACCTCATCACTTTCAGATTGCTCCCCCTCAGTGTGATGCTCCCCTGAAACTTCATACTCACTCTCAGAAACTTCCACCCTTGGTGTTTTCTCTAGAGGAACTTGGGCAACCTTCGAACTTGTTCCAGTCACAGGCTGAGTGACAGTCTCAGCGTGGTCAGACTCTGAGCTTTCTTCCTCAGATGAATCTCCTTCTTCGGACTCAGTATCTCCATCATCACCAACTCCTTCATCAGCAACTTCTTCATTAGCAGCATTTTCTTGACCAGCATTGTCCACTTCCATAGCAACTCCTTCAGGTTCCTCACCAGTTGGCTCGGCATTCTCACTTTGATCTGCAGAGGCCTCTCCAGAGGATTCCTCAACATTATCACCAGCAGGTTGAGTCTCCACTCGTTGAGTCTCAGTCGGTGGCTTCTCTACTACAACTGGCTCCTTGGGAGGGGCTTGAGGTGTAGGATCTGGATCCGCAGCAGGTGTTTGGACTTGAATAGGATCCACAACAGCCTTAGGACGAGGAACTCCCTTCCTTGACAATTTGCCACGACTGGTTTGTTCAGCACTTTGAGAATCCGAGACATTCTTTTCCTTGGCTCCTTGAGTCACAATCCCGGAGGGTGCAACAGAGGTCAAGGGGACAGCAGCAATGGGAGACTTTGAGGAGCAGGAGTGGCCACCGAAGGGGTTTCTGCTGTAGCCGATTTACCTGCCTTTCCTGTAGAAGATCTGGTAGCAACATTAGTAGAAATCGAAGCAGATTTACTACCTTTCTTGGAGCTCTTTCCTTTTGACGAGGCTGATGCAGCTTTGGCAAGTGTGCGCAGGTTCTTAGGAGAATCCATTGTTGCTGCATCACCAGGGGGAGGAATGGTGCTAGAAATAGGCTCGGCCTCTTCACCAACTGCTTGATCTTCTGAAACCGCCGGGGGAGTGGGAGAAACCCTTTCAGTCGTGGGTTCAACCGTCGAATCGCATTCTGTAACCGCTACCCCAGCGTTCTGGAGTTCATTCCGAATGTCCAGAGGATCCTTGGCGACAGCAGCTTTTGCTTTCGCAAGCATTTTCTTTCTTTCCTTATGCCAATCCTGAAGAGATTTTCCAAAATCAACTTCTAATCTTGTGTTCCCTTTCGGAGTAGAGGTTCCCCAGTCGACTCGAGGGCCTTCTTCAAACCTCTTGTTTTTACCATGTTTTCTGCACAAAAATTCCTTAGGGCAAAGAAACAAGTGAAGACACACAGGAACAAGAAGAAACGGAAGAACGAAGAAGATGAATCGAGCAGAAATTAGGAAAGTAATGATACTGCACGAGTTCATAGGAAATAAAATAATCCTTCCCGCCAGTGATTAGACAGAGCAATCATCTCTCTGGATTTGCTCCTGGACCAGCACCATCAGTATTCCTTGATATGACAATTTGGGCCATTCTGATGGGCTTATTATCTCTCCCCCTTAAAAATATAATTCCTGCAGCCCAATTGTTAGTAAATAAGATACAATGAAATGGGCCAAGGAAATCTTACAGTGTACACCATGGGGAAGAGTCCGATCCAGCATCTCAGTCCAGGTAGCAGAGCCCAAGCTCACGCCTGAGGGCCTCAAACCTTTCACCATTTAGAGCCTTAGTAAATATGTCCGCATGTTGTTGTTCAGTCCCAACATGTGAAATGGACACGATTCCATCTTCTACCAGATCACGAATGAAATGATGTCTGATCTCGATATGCTTTGTTCGGCTATGCTGGACTGGATTTTTGGCAATATTAATCGCACTCATGTTGTCACACAGCAGGAACAGCTCCTTGTGATCAATGCCATAGTCTTTGATCATCTGCTTCATCCAAAGGAGTTGAGCACAACAGCTTCCCGCGGCTAGGTACTCAGCTTCAGCAGTGGAGAGGGAAATTGAGCTTTGCTTCTTGCTGTACCAGCTCACAAGGTTTGTCCCAACATAAAAGCATCCTCCAGTGGTGCTCTTTCTGTCATCTGCACATCCAGCCCAGTCTGCATCACTGTAGCCAATGAGCTGCATGCTTGAGTTTTTGGAGTACCAAATTCCAAGATCAACAGTTCCAGCCACATAGCGAATGATCCTTTTTGCAGCATGAAGATGTGATTCTTTGGGATCCGCTTGATATCTAGCGCAGACTCCTACAGCATAACTGATATCTGGCCTGCTTGCTGCAAGATATAACAAACTACCAATAATACTTCGGTATAATTTACAATCAACTGATTTACCAGAAGCATCCTTGTTCAGCTTGTCATTAGTCCCAATAGGAGTTCGAACAGCTTTGCTGGACTCCATTCCAAATCTTTTCACAAGATTTTTGGCATATTTGGACTGGTTCAGAAAAATTCCCTCTTTCTTCTGAGTAACCTGCAAACCTAAGAAGTAAGTTAATTCACCAACCAAACTCATTTCAAATTCCTTACTCATGATACTGATGAATTCATCCTTCAGGGCTTGGGAGGTAGATCCAAACACTATGTCATCGACATATATTTGAGCTATCAGGAACCCCTTTCCTTCTCTCTTAATGAAGAGAGTCTTGTCAGCATTCCCTCGAACATATCCCTTATCAAGCAGGTAGGTTGACAAGCGATCATACCAAGCTCTTGGAGCTTGCTTAAGCCCATAAAGAGCTTTGTTCAGTTTGTAGACATGATCTGGACAGTGAGGATCTTCAAATCCCTTTGGTTGCTCCACATAGGCTTCTTCCTTCAGCCACCCATTGAGAAATGCACTTTTGACATCCATCTGGTACAGTTTGAACTCAAATGTGCAGGCAATGGCAATCAGCAACCTTACTGCTTCAAGTCTAGCAACAGGAGCAAAGGTTTCAGAGAAATCCACTCCTTCAACTTGTGTGTATCCTTGAGCAACAAGTCTGGCTTTGTTCCTGGTGATGTTGCCATTCTCATCAGTCTTGTTCTTGAAGATCCACTTGGTTCCAATCACATTCACATCAGCTGGTCTCTTTACCAGGGTCCACACTTCATTCCTAGCAAACTGCTCCAGTTCCTCTTGCATGGCTAGGATCCAGTGTTCATCTCCCAGAGCTTCCTCAACCTTCTTTGGCTCTATTCTGGAGGTAAAGCAGTGTAGACCTGCTAGCTCCTTGTAGTCGATCTTCTTCTTGATCCGAGTCCTTCTTCCATCATTAAGATCACCTATCAGGTCATCTTCATCATGGTTTCTATGAACTCTCCTTGAGGGAGTAGGGGGAACAGAATTGGCTTCTGCATCAACATCACGAACTGGTGTATTCTCCTTGTTGGCAGAAGGAGATGGTTCTGAGTTGTTCATCTCAGTTTCTCCTTGACTCTTAGCAACAATAGGACCATGAGATCTGCTAGGTTTGTCATCAATAGTAACATTAGCCGATTCCACCACCTTTCTGGTGTTTGGAAGATAGACCCTGTAGGCTTTGCTTGTGGAAGAATATCCAACAAGTATTCATTCTTCACTCTTTTCTCGAAACTTTCCAAGGTTGTCCCTGTCATTGAGAACAAAACAAGTACTACCAAAAGTATGAAAATAAGAGATAGTGGTCTTTTTACCCTTCCAGAGTTCATAGGGAGTCTTCTGATGCTTGGGTCTCAAGTGGACTCTGTTTGAGATGTAACAGGCAGTATGAACAGCTTCAGCCCACAAGAATTGAGGAATATCCTTTGAGTTCATCATTACCCTGGCCATTTCTTGAATGGTTCGATTCTTCCTTTCCACCACTCCATTCTGTTGAGGTGTTCTTGGAGCTGAAAATTCATGTTTGATTCCAAGTTCACTGCAGAACTCCTCAAAGGCATGACTCTCAAATTCTCCTCCATGGTCACTTCTGATCCTCTTGATTTTGCATTCCTTTTCAGTGATCAACTGCTTGCTAAGCTTGATGAAGGCTTTGAGAGCCTCACTCTTTTCCCTAAGGAAAGAAACCCAAGTATATCTAGAATAGTCATCTACACAAACTAGAACATATTGCTTACCACCAAGACTCTTGACTTCTGTAGGACCAAACAGATCCATGTGGATGAGTTCAAGGCATCGGACTGAACCAGACTGGTCAATGGACTGGTGAGAAGTCCTGTGTTGCTTGTTCTTTATGCAGTCCCTGCATGAGTCAGCATCATCTTTCCTCAAGATAGGCAAGCCTTTAACACCTCCTCTCCTGCTTAACTTAATCAGATCCTTGAAGTTCAAGTGACCCAGCCTTTCATGCCACAGATGGGTTTCTGATGTACCTGCACTGTTAGTCAATAAGCAAGATTGTGACAACATATAACAATCATTCTTTGACCTGTATCCTTTGAAGATGCATTCCCGTTTGGCATTGAGCACTTCACAGCATTCATCATCAAAGAGCACTTTGAGCTTGTTGTCACAGAGGTGACTGATGCTAATTAGATTAGCACATAGTCCTTCAACATGATAAACAGTCTTGAGGGCAGGGAAGCCTTCCTCAGCTATGGATCCTAAGCCAACGACCTTTCCTTTCTTGCCATCACCAAAAACAACATGACCTCCATCAATCTCTTGGTAATTGGTGAGAAGTTCTTTCGACCCAGTCATGTGTCTAGAACATCCACTGTCAAAATACCAACTTGACTTCTTTCCTGACTTGGAGGCGGTGTGAAATGCCACATTGCATATCATCTTTAATTTGGCTTTCCATTCTCTTCTGGCAAAGAACTTCTTCAACCTTTCATCTGGCCAGAACATAGGCTTTCCAGACATGGCATCTCGGGCAAGAAGTCTGCATGATTTGGTCATGTGACCATAGGACCTGCAGTAATCACATTCCAAGGACTCCCCTCCAGAGTTGTGATTTCTGCTCTTCTTTCTCCTAGGTGTCTTGCTAGTGCTGGCTCCCTTAGGAGAGTTGTCTGAGGAGCTCCTATCATCAGATGAGCTGCAACCCTCTTTAACAAAGACCCTTTGAGTAGAAGTGGTGCATCCTCTCACATAGCCTATTCCTCTTCTGTCTCCATGGGCTTTTGAAGCAGCAATGATTTCCTGAAGAACATCTTTCCCTTTGTTTAATCTGCTTGTCAATTCTTCTGACTTTGTGACCTTGGCAGAAAGTTCCTGAACTTGATTGGATAGCTCAGTCACTTGGAGTTGAAGACTATCCTTCTGGCAGTTGAGATCAGTGACTTGATCAACAAGTGCTCCATTGACAGTTGTGAGATTGTGAACCTTCTCAGATAGTTCGATCACTTCTTGTTGGAAGTTATCTCTCTCAGCACTGAGCTGCTCTACTTGCTCTGTGAGTTCCCTCTTAGAGGTCATGAGTTCACCAGCTTGGACTGCTAACTCATCCACAGTAACAGATAGGTCCCTGTGAGAAGGTTCCAAATAAGCAACTAGGTATTCCAGTTCATCTCGTCTCTTTTCTGCATCCTTGAGTTGGCTCCATTGAGTGAAGTGTTCATCCTTGTAGGTGTTGAGCTCCTCAAGGTATTTCCTTGCTTCTTCTCCTTGTACATAATATTTGGCCACCAGCTCATCCAGTTCATTGTTGAGAAAGGTGATCTCCTGTCTGCTTACTACAAGGTCGAGAAGAGCCCCATCCAGTTCATCACAGGTTTGTTCCAGTCTGAAACTGGCCTCATCATACATGTTTCCAAGAGTTTCAATTTCAAGGTCATAATCCCTGAAAGGAGAGACAGAAGCTTCATCAGTAATAATAGTATTGACATGGGATGAAGAATTACCTGAGGCAGATACTGATTCAGACTCAGACTCAGAATCCCATGACCCTACGAAGGCAACTCCATCTCCTCCTTCATCATCACTGGATTCCACAACATCCTCATCACTGAATGTGGCACAGTAGTTCTTCTTGACTTCAGGAGACTTGCTTCTGAGGTTGGCACAGTCAGCCCTCACATGACCAAAACCTTTGCATTCAAAGCATTGAGGACCTTTGGGTTCAGAAGATTCCTTGGAGTGCTTCTTGACAGGTTTCTCAGACCTCCTTCTCTCTGACCCTCTGCTAGAAGAGCTGTCACCCCTTTTGCTTCCAAACTGCTTGGTTTTCTTATCTATGAGGAAGCGAGCCAATTTCTTGGTCAGAAGTGCCAAATCTTCTTCATCTAGATCCTCAGATTCAGCATCATGGATTGGACTAGATTCCTTGCCAGAGGATGAGCTCAGAGGTTTAGTTTCCACCTTGAAAGCTGTGGATTTTCCTTTGAACTTCTTGCAATGAGTCATTTCCCAAGACTGTAGGATCCCCATAAGTTCATCAACATTCATGGTTGAAAAATTTGCTTGGAGCTCTAGGGCAGCTATCTTGGGATAGAACCTCTCCGGAAGTGTACCTACAATCTTAGATACTATCTCCTCAGTGGAGTAGGTTTTACCAAGCTGTTGTGCTTGGTTGGTTAGAGTACGAATCCTACCAAAAAAGCTATTCACAGACTCATGCTCATCCATACTGATTTTATGAAATTCAGCATCAAGAGAAATGAGTTTAGATTTCCTTACAGTGGTGGTTCCCTCATAAGAGTTTACCAATATTTCCCAAGCCTCAAATGCTGTGGTGCAGTTGGAAATGAGGAAGTATTGATCATCTGACACAGCACTGAATAGAGCATGGAGAGCTTTGGAGTTCATGTTAGACAAATTCTTCTCCTTTGCTGTCCACTCATTCAAGTCTTTAGGCTTGGTAGTACCATCAGCAGTGACAGTGGGAGCTTCATATTTGACAAGAACAGCATTCCAGGCCAAATCATCGATGGATATCAGGAATGACCGCATCTTGTTCTTCCAGAAGGCAAAGTTAGTCCCATCGAGAAGAGGAGGCTGAGTGTAGTTCCACCTTTGACTCATCTTGCTTCAACAGATCTCTCTCGCAAGAGTGTGGCTCTGATACCACTTGTTAGGTCCACTGGGTTAAGCAAGTGAGAGACTTTGTGCAGTGGTTCACTGAGAGTGTCTGAACACCAACAATGAACAAACAGATTACTGTATCGAGTGTAATAAAATGCACAGCGGAATAAAACAAGCACAAAGTAAATAAACAACACAAGAGTTGTTGACCCAGTTCGGCCTTCGGCCTACGTCTGGGGGATACCAATCCAGGAGATTATTTCACTATGTGTTATCAACTATGGTTTACAACCACACACAATAGATGAAATAACTTTGAATGCCTTCACTCCAAACTCCAGGCAGATAGTTGTGATGACCACCCTCCTTCCCGGATCTGGTATAGGCTTCCCACCTATTTCAACTCCCCAAAGCAACCACTTTGAGTTTCCCCTGAAGTAGCCTGTGAAGCAGACCTCCTTTGTTGTATGAGCGATTGAGTAGTTGTACTTCCTCCTGTTTCTGCCTCTTGCACTCTCCTTTGGTGTATCTCTGATTCAGGAATGAATAGAGAACTAATAGATATCAACAAGAGTGCTTAAGGCTTGGTCGATCTTCCAGCAGTAGATGGATTACTTCTGCACACAAGGCTGGAGATCGATATTTCTTCTCAACAATAGTTTCCGAGAGCTCTAGAGAGTTTCAGAGTTGTTTCGCAGTGAGGGTGAAGAGAAGTGTTTGAATCCAGCCTCCAAAACTCTTCTTATGCAGTGAGCTCTGACCATTCAAACGGCCTGTTGCTAAATGGGGAAAGAGCCGTTGTGATTAGCCCCAATCTTGGCTGATTGATCTTTCCCTAATTCAGGAGGGATTCCTGCAATCAAACATTAGTATATATCCCCCTGATTAGGAAAGATCCGTTGGGTCCAAATCCAGTCTCCAAGGAAAGTTCTTCCGTTCACTCGCGTAGACTGGTGCTGTGGATGTTCTCCTAAGGTGTTCAATCATCGGCTGTGAACTCCTTTCAAAACCTTGACTCAACAGAAACTTAGCTTAAAAAATTTCTTTCAGACATAGTTTCATTTTCATGGGCGCTTTCATTTTCACTTTCCAATTCTGTTTTTAATTTCACTAAAATCATTTGCGTGGTTTCATTATTATATGCGAGTGGAATCTAACTATTCAAAGGAAAATTAAGGAGAAAAAATGATGAGATATCATCAAGATTGATTCCACAGCACCACACTTGCCCGTATAAGGATATAAAAGACATATTATATCGACAAACGACAATATATATTTGGATACAGATCCTCAGCTCCGATCCATGTCTCGTCCCGTCTGAGAATTTTAATTTCGCATATATATATATATATATATATATATATATACTTTATTGTGATAATGATTTGTTTCCCATGTTGGAACTTTCATTGATTCAAACATACCTATTGTCTGCTTTTTACGATTTACCCCAAAAGGTATCCTAGGTAATTATTGCAAGGAAGAATAAAATTAAAGCATAAAACATGAGTGTGATAACATTATTGGATGTTTAATTAAACCCCAGAAGACAAGTTACTACTGTACTACTCCTAGTATTTCAAAAATTAAGAAGGAAAAAAAAGACAAGAAATTGTCTTGAATAAATGTCACGGATACTAATGCAATGTGCATCTAATATATTACTATGACATATACGTACCCATGCACGGTCCCAGCATTGATAATATGAGACCTAATTAATTAATAAATTACAACATGATACCGTCCATTAATTGGTGAATATTTTATTATCGAAATATAATAGGAGTATAATAGTATTATAATATGTCAAGGCCGAACAACATGCAAGCGCCTAGCTAATTTCCTAGTACTACAATAGTTTTGGATTTTAGCTCGAATTGCGATCTTGATGAATCGATCGGCAATCACAATTGGTTTGTCCTTATTATGAGGTCTAATAAGATTTATTATTAAATACGGTCTATATTATTTTATTTTTTTTGGTATTTGTGAGCAAGAGAACAACTAGAATTGATGAAGTAAAACATAGGCGGATTAGAAGAGCAGATTGTCTCACAATTCTCTCTTCAATTACGCTATCCGCCGGGATGTTAATTTGAATCACGGTCTCACGACATATTAATGAACATTATATTCCACATATCAGTAATAAAAAAACATCTTAATTAAACCATACTGACCTTTGTTTTTGGTCCAGGCACATGCATATTATTATCTGAATATGAGTTGCATGTATCTCTGATTGTAAAACTTTACTACTAAGTAAAACTCCTTGAAAAAGAGTAGTATTTTCTTTATTTATTTTATGTATCATTTTTGTCTTTTGTGTTTGCGAAAATTGATAATTGACAAGAGATAAGGATGGAGTACCTCCCCACATCAATGCAGCGAAGTTATTATTAGGGCGTGAAAACTCCCACTCCATTCTCCAAATCCAACCACACCCCTTACGTACTACTACATAAATATAAATGGTACGTATTTATTCCATATTCATTTTTATAGTTTTCCATCACTTTCTATCTAAAGATTTTAATTTGCAAATTGCAATAATATAGTAGTATATAACTATGTATATATATGTATTTGTCTTTCAAGGCCGTATACTATAGGCTCGACATTGATGAAACTCCTGTGGTTCCACGTGATAAAAATATTGTCCCCTCCCAATTGTAGCCGGGGGACCAATTAATTCATTTTTTTCTTGCCTTCAAAACTTACCAATTGTGGTTCTTTTTTTTGTTAAGGAGTAAATGCGCAATATGCAACAATGGTTAGTCATCTTTTTCCGATCATTTGATATTTGGGTTACAACACATGAACACGCATATGGTATTATGGTTTGCAAAGTCCGCCTCCATGTTAGACTAATCTAAATTCAACCCAAAAGTAGCAAGGCCCAGCCCAACTTATAATTTCTAGAAATTCGATCCACAACTATCTCTGTCTCATTTCATTTGCCTGAGCCCTGGAATAGTTGACTTCTTTTTCCACGTGGGGCATGATTAGAATTTTCTGTGTAGAATGTTCTTGTGACCAAAAGTTTATATTGGAGGGGAACAAATCTTCGCGACAAATTCTAATTTTAATGGGACTACAACACAAGTAAATAATTAATAAATATTTCATCCATATTTATATAATTCTAATATTTGTATAGCAAACACTATTCATTTAGTTACTTTGTTTCGTTATTTTAATATAGTTATATAAGATAAAATATAGTCAAGTGAGATCTTGTTAGAATATTAAAGTTTTCTAATTTTTTCTTTTATAAAATTTAAGATATTACTATTTAAAAATGTGCATTGAATTACGTGAAAACAAGTAATGTTAAAATTTTTTGAATAGTGCTTGCAAATTATAATTGAAAAACAATAAATCATATTCTATAAATTAAGGAAATTACAGAATTGATAAATATATAATTTTCTTACATATATGAAATTAGGGCCCGTTTGGATTGGCTTTTGAAAAAAGCAGAAGCCAAAAGTAAAAGCAGAAGCAGAAGTCAAAAGCAAAAGCATGTAACTTTTGTGTTTGGATGGAATGTT
Source organism: Hygrophila difformis (assembly GCA_030278955.1). NCBI lineage: Eukaryota > Viridiplantae > Streptophyta > Magnoliopsida > Lamiales > Acanthaceae > Hygrophila > Hygrophila difformis. The sequence goes on from JAOANR010000006.1 coordinate 7,210,828, forward strand.
TGAAAAGCGGCTTTTTCTAAAAAATATGTTTGGATGAATAAAAATGAAAAGTGCTTTTAGAGTGTGGTAATTACCAAAAGGACATGCTATTTAATATGATAATAAGATATATTTATAGTGTAATTTATATTAAGTAGTGGGGGTATTTAAGTCATTGCACATTTTACGATGTGCTTTTGGCTTCTGCTTTTGGGAGAAGCACCACCTGGGCTGCTTCTCCCAGAAGCACTTTTTTCGCTTTTCGAGGTGCTTTTGCTTCTTCTTAAAAGCCAAAACAAACACCTAATTTCTACTAGAAGTGCTTTTGACAGAAGCAAAAGCCAAAAGCACCTACCTAGAAGCCAATCCAAACGGGCTCTTAAAAATTTTTAGTTATAATATTAATAATATTTATCATATTTAATTTAAAATTATTATAATTATTGTATATCTTATTGGGTACGGTAAAGTGAGTGATTTGTTGATGTAACAATTAATTTTGCTTTGAAAGAAGTACTACCTGTGTCTTCGAAGATATAATCTTTTGTTTCTTTTTATAATGCATCGAATTTATTAAAATATATATAAAAAATAATTATATAAAATATAATATTATATGTTAAAAATATCCGCTAAAATAAATTTAATAAAAGTAATTTAATCACTTTATTATATACTTCATCCATTTTTTTTAAAGGTTACACTTCTGATTTGCACGTATGTCAATGCACATTTTTAATGATTAATAACTCAAATTCAGTACAAGGAAAAATTCTAAAAATTTGATAGACGAATCCAACAAAATCTCACTTGGCTATATTTTGTCTTCTATAACTATAAAAAAAATAGAAGTCAAAGTGCTACAATGAACAGTAAAAAAAAGTCAAAACGTAACGTTTAAAAACAACGGAGGGAGTATTTATTAACACTAAAATTAATTTAAAATTAAATAATAAATAATATAAAAACAAAAAATTATTAGGTACATATAAATTTATTAAAAGTTTGTATCCAGTACCTTTGTCACAATATTGATTTTTTTTCTTTTTGAATGGAGAATTGGCTTAGTAGTCATGTTCCCTAATTTTACAACCCTATGTTTGGGGTTCGATTTCCACCCGATCTCCTATCCTTCTCTTTTATTTTCTTTTAAAATTTATGTAATCTGTGCTCCCACATCACTTTACCGCCAAATTAGTGTTAATGTTTGAAAAAAACTATTGATTTATTTCCCTACTACTATGACATTGTCCGAAAGATTTTTAATAGACAAATTGATGACATGTACAAAAAGTTCTACGTCAACTTTCCCCGTTTTGCATCTTGACAAGTACCGCGTCTCCAGCTCCATCATCATTACAGAAATAGTGAGTGGCCTTTGGCGTTGTGCTTTCAGGTATTGACTCCCGGCGTTCAAACGAATCAACTCGCTTTATCCAAATTCCCTTTCCATTATCTTTTTCTTTACATGGAAAATTTTAAAAAGAAAAAAAAAAAAAGAAAAAAGAAACAAAGACTTATGATGAGCCTTTCCCTATTTTATTAATCCACTAGACCACTACTACTTTATTAATCCAATAGACTTCTCTACTTTTTACTTTCCCAGGTCGATGTACTTAATTCATTTATATCCGATAATAGATGCTCCTTTACATCCAACAAAAAAAAGAACACATTTTATAATATTTTTTATTTAAAAACTTCACATAAATGAAATCAAGCTCTTATCTAATTGCTATATAGTGTGTGTGTGTATTATATATATGGAGTATATTTTTTTTCGCTTCAATTTTGGTACCAATCGGCAGCAAGAATACTTGAATAATAAGAATAAATAAATAAATTAAAATATACTCCCATGTACTTTTTACATTCATAAATGCGAAATACGGAGTAGCATCTTTTAAAACACTTTTTTTTTAAATGAAAGAATTATTAAATGACCATTTTGAAGGATTTACTAGAATTTATACTTAGTACATGTCTTATACTGGCGCAACTTGAAATAAAACGTTTACCAAATAAAAATGGGTGCATTTCTCTCTCTTCCTGCAGAGTATCTATATCTATAATCTATCCATAATAAACTGTTGTGTGTTTAATATCTTTCCTTTATAATTTTTCCCAACAAAACCTTTTTTTAGCAATAAATTACGCCCTTCTTTCATCCAAATCTGCTTTTGTTTCCCACTTTTGCTTTTACAAGAAGAACAAAGCACATATTCATATGATCGGCATATGTATGTATATATAACAAACATATAGCAGCAGTTTTGTGTAGTGTCCGATTCTTGTTCCCCATCAAACGCGTATATATTCTGCAAAGTCTGTCGCACAAGCTACCAAATCGTACATCGCCGCCATCTTTCACGACTCGCTGCACGTACGATCGTATTCATAATTCATGGGTACCAACAGCCAATCAAGGATCAAGCTATTCGGTGCTACAATTTCCCCCACCGCCGTATCACAGGGTACCGCCGACGACCGTCGTCAAGATCCCCCGGCCGGAACTGATCCGACGACGGGTCCCAAGAGGCCGGACAAGATCATCCCGTGCCCTAGGTGCGAGAGCACGGAGACCAAATTCTGCTACTTCAACAACTACAACGTTAATCAGCCACGACACTTTTGTAAGGGTTGCCAGCGCTACTGGACCGCCGGCGGTGCCCTTCGGAATGTTCCTGTCGGCGCCGGCCGCCGCAAAAATAAGCCTCCTGGGTCGGAGTTGACGCAGGTATGCTTGTTTGATGCTGCGGATTCGGATCGGGTGGAATTCGACGACGCCGCGATAGTGGCCGACGTGGAGGAGTGGCGGGCGGCGGAGCACGGCGAATTCCGGCATATTTTTCAAGGGAAGCGGAGAAGATTCGGTTCCAATAGTCAAACTTGTTGATAATCTCCCGATTTGTCGGGTTCTTCCATGGGGGGGAAAATAATAGAAAAATTGGAAAGAAAAAAACAAATTGGCAATCGCGTTGTCCAATTACGGTTCTTCGTTTGTACGTACAGACAACCTGTATGTCCTGATTTATAATTTATTAGTAATTTAATCGAATTTGTATCGGGATAGAAATCTAGAAGAACGCGTATAACTAGAGAAAAAAGAAACTAGCTAGTTGTGCGGGTCAAGCGTATGATCCAAAACAAGGGTGAGATCTTCAACTATGTGGGCGTCGATGATGAATTAGAATTAGTCTTTGCGACTGCTACTAAATACCACTAATTTATAACATGGGAATGAATGGGACCCTCTGAATGATCATGGTCTGATGATCAAGTACGGACTGTAAAACTAAGGTTCAGCGATGAGGCCGCTCGTCACAGCGCATTCCTCCTCAGTTGTATGATGGCGGCCTTCCTCCTCATAAATCTGGTAATGCATGCGGCCCCGGTGTGTGTGTTTGGCTTCGCCCCCCCCTGTGCACTCCAGCTTAATTCACCTTTGCCCCTAGAATATAACATACTGTTCCATTATAACAATATTGCTACAAGTAATAACTTAGGAAAGAACATGCATCAAGAATCACCATGTAGTCTACACTACTTCCTCTGTTTTTAAATTTTTGCCACGGACTCATTCAGCACGCACGCATTTCAATACATATTTTATTAAATTATTAATAATTCAAATTCGGTACAAGTAAAAATTATAAAAATCCGATATTTAAAAACTACAAGACGAGACGAATCTAACAAGATCTCAATTGACTATATTTTAACTTGTATAACTACGATAAAACTTTAAATCAAAGTCATTATGTGAACAGTAGTACCAATTTTGCTCAATGGAGCAAATATAAACAAAGGGAGGAAGTATATAATAATTAATTAACTCCGATCCATGGGTAGCCAGCTGGCCAGTACATTATATGTATCCTGCCACTTTGTTTAATTTAGTGAGGCCTGTTCACTTTAATGATTAGTCTTGATACTCTTTTATTTTATCAGACTAATTATATAGTATTCTAATTTAAAGAATTATACATAGTATGGTTGGATCAGTACGGCATACCGAAACTTTTCACTCACACCGTTACCATACCATAAATATCGGTATATGAAAAGTAAATATCATTACCGTACCATAAATTCGGTATACCAATATTCGGTATACCGAAACATTCGGCATAAAAGTTCGGTATTACCGATATGCCAATATAAAAAATTTTATAAAAATGAACGAAAATTTTCATATAATAATTTAAACTTAAGCGCAATAAAAATAATTTCCAAAATAATGTAATTCACATAAAAAAACATCAATAGAGTTTTAAATAAACTTTAGAGGTCATTCATAATCTCTTCTAGCATAAACAAAATCAATGTAACCACACAGTGACCGTGAGGATTGAAGAGTAGAAAGAAGAATAGAATTGCAATTTCGAATTAGGGTTTGCTAACAAATAGAAATTTAATTTTAGGTTTTTTGAAATTGGGATTGGGCCTTAACTAGAACTTTTTTGGGTTTTGTAATAAATATTTAATGTAATATATTTTTTATTTTAAAAATATATAGTTATATATTGTATAATATATATCGGTATTTCGGTATTTTCGGTATACCGAATATCTTATATTTTGATACCGATACCATACCAAAAAAATTCGGCATGGCACTTTACCGTACCAAAAATTTCGGTATACCATAAACTTCGGCATTTTCGGCATTTTTCGGTATGGTACGGTCGGTATACCGAGTTTTCGGCGAAATTGTCCAGCCCTAATACATAGTATTTCATTTAATTATTAGGGTCTTGAACAATGCCAAATAATGTGCTCAAAGTGTGATTAATTAAAAACTGTCCACCCCTGCTAGATCATTTTCTCCTGGCCTGGTAAATGGAGTTGAGTATAAAATGCATGCCCTGGCTGTCGATGAAATTAACGCGGCGGCAGACTTGGCAGTGAAGAAGGAATTATTCAGTGGATTAGGTGGACTTGTCTTGCGCGGCTATATTATATATGCTGCCGGGACTGGGAAGACACACCCACTACTAGAATTGCCAATTGTGCTGTACTTGCGATGTGTTTTTTTAGGAGTATTATATAGTACTATGCAGGGATGGATGAATGGTTATCTGAGCAAGTGACGTGAGCATAGGCACTATTGCATGCATGTTGGGAGTGTTATTTTTGTGAGGTAGTTTGGTTTCTCGGGGATGATGATGAATAATTCTAGAGTCTCCAGTTTTGTACGTGCTTGAACCAAAATAAACTCCCTTCCACACACATTTATGTAATTAAGCAGCAAACAAATTAGTCAGTGTGTACTTGTAGTGCACGCACCAAGTATATATCCAACGCACATATATACTGCTACATTAAACATGAACGCATTATTTGGGACAATTTTTAACAAGTTTTCTTTTTGCTGTATTCCATGATAATTTATCACATAGTTTTTGGTTCTATAATTTAAAATTATCAGGTGAACTGAATATAGCTATTAGGTGAACTAAATAATAGTGTATAGCTACAGAGCAATCACATTGTTTCAAGTTTTCAACAACTGTTCACAATCAATTCAATATCTAAGATGATTATTACAAGGTAGTTAGAATCCAAGTTTTTGTGGTCAATACAAAGTGAATCACCTCGGTTCCTTCAGCACATTTGTCTCTAGCTACTGATGGTTCTTCACTATAAAACCTAAGGGAAGAAAATCTTACAACCCATCATCAATCTTAGCTCATTATATTCTTCAACAAAGGAAGAAAGATTCAGGCAAGTTAAAACAACAATGGCTGCTGATCCCAAGGAAGGTGGAATTGTGAAGAAAGGTCATGAAGAAGGGCTGAAAATGGCGGCTGCACTTTTAGAGGAGTTCGAGCTGCCGTGTGGGCTTCTCCCGCTGGCCAATGTGATCGAGGTCGGGTTCGTGAGAAAGACAGGGTACATGTGGATCCGGCAGCAAAAGAAAGTTGAGCATAGTTTCAAGATGATCAGCAAGCTGGTGAGCTACGACAGTGATATCACGGGGTACGTGGAGAAAAAACGGATCAAGAAACTGAAAGGAGTGAAGGCCAAGGAGCTGATGCTGTGGCCGCCAGTCTCCGAGATCATTCTTGATGATCCACCAACTGGGAAGATCCATTTCAAAAGTCTTGCAGGGATTACCAAGACGTTCCCGGTCGAGGCCTTTGCTGCCGGCCAGTGAATCATGGATTGGTTTTAATTATTAAGTCTTGCTGTATTGCTGCTAGTTATATGGATCATGAACTTCCAAGATTGTTTCTTGCAGCTTTAAAATGATTGGTTTTTTTCTTGTTTCCTTCCAGTCGTGTTTTTGTTTCACTTTGATTTGGACCCTTTGTTATGCGTTTCATATGATATCCAAGCTGGTTCTTCTTCTTCTTGTTGTTGTGATACAAAACAGTTATATGGTTCAATGGGATAAAAATCAGGGGTAAAAAGCTTAAACTCTTAAGATATTCTTCGAATTTGTGGATGAAACCTTTGGTTTGGGGATTCAATCCAGTGGAAAATGTTGGATATGAAATGATACATGCTCATATTTGGTTGAGTGGATATATTGTAGGTGGGAATGTATAATATTTCTACTAAAGTGGAAATATTAGGGGTTGAATGAGAATGCAACTCTCAGTTAAATGTCAAATAATCTTACCGGCCATCTTTTTTATCCTTATTTATATTAAATTGTCATGCACTTTAATATTAATTTTATTTTATAAATTTAGATATATTTGATTTTAAAAATCAATTAAAATTTTAAATTATTTAAACATATATTTATTCATATATATATTTTGTCATGTTTGCTTAAAATTTCTTTATATTTCGTATATATAAAATAAAAATAATAAAAATTTGGATAAATAAAATTAAAAATTATCATCAATAAATTATATATACAAAACTCTCTATTAATTTTTTAAAAAATAAATATGTTTAAATATTTTATATTGTGTAGCAAATTGATATTATTATAAATTAATTTAAATTTAAAATTTGAGAACTTTAATCAAACATCTCAAAAAACCTAAAAAGTAAAATTAGTAGCAGTTTAATATTTCCAGCAATTTCACAATCAAATTCGCATGTAAATGCGGATGAGGATTTAGCCAAGTGATTTTCAATGAAAGGTTGGAAGTTCGATTTCCCACCGCACCTTATTAATGCCCCTTATTAATGCAAGATGCAAATCTCCCTTAATTGTGATTTGTGGCCAAATTTTCTACTCCTGTCCCAAGCCCATTTTGGGCCCAATTTTAGGGTTTCTGGGCCCAACTTAGTTAGCTTTTCAAACACGCCAGCTGGATTTTATGGTTATTTACTAGGCGCCAGCCAGTAGCTTTTTTCCTACGCCCAGCGATAACGGCTAGTACTTATAAATAGGCAGTCACCACACCAGTCTAGGAAACCCTTTCCTATTTTCTATCAGCAGTACCCAAAAAGAGGCCGTTCTTATGATTTTTCTTTCACTTTTCATCTAATGTTCCTTCCCCTTTCCATGGATGATGTTTGTTGATTTTCTTGCAGCCAACAAGCAGACGTGCGGCACGATCATTTCTTTTTCTTTTGCATTCACAATCTTTCCACTCTACAGAGACCCTTAATTATCCTCTCTCCGCAAAGCCCCCAAGAAAGGTCATTCAATTTCAATTATTTTTTCCTTTTCGATTTCCTTTCTTAGTTCAAATAGATTTCTTCCCATATCCCATATCAAAATATGGGTGACGGTTATTTTAGGAAATTGTTGCATATTTTTTCATTTTTGTTTATTGTTGTTTGTTTTCCCCTTTCCATGGTCCATGAATGTAGTTTCTTGATTGAACAATGATTTATTTTATTGTTTTTCATTATCTTTGGCCTATGCAGCAGGTAAGTCCGTTCTTTCTTTTTTTTTTTCTTTAACACAAATACTAGGTTCTTTCAACGGATTCAAGGGAAAAAACCTATTGATAAATGTAAATGGGAAGTTGTTTTGTTTGAAATTATTTTGTTTTTATTGAAAAATATAGGGTGGAAGCAACAAAATGTGGAGCTCGGGAGCTTTTCAAAAACAAGAAAAAGGACCTTTATGGAGATGGAAAGGAAGCAGATGAAATTCTTCAGCTAATCAATATCATGCTTTGAATCACTTCTTCATAATTATGCAGGTTTCTTGGCTACGAATCAGGGGTTTTTCCCTTCCAGACGCATGAAGTAGAATTGTATAGTTCAGCAATCAAGATTTCCATGACTTTGCTATGCAGTAAGGCTCCATGCACCAAGTAGCGGCAAAAAAATATCAGTTTCCTTCTCTATTTGTTTACTCCATCATGTATAATTTTTTTAGCTATTCAATTGAATATTTTACTATTTCAGGACAAAGAAGAGGAGCCAATGAAAGGGGTCACTGCAGTGCATAACTTGCTGCAATAAAAGGAAGCAGTGCTGGGTTGGTAATGTGATTTGTTGCCGCATTTGATAATGAATATTGAAAATTCATATGAGCTATGTGTTTTGTCTGGTGCCGGTTGTGAACAACCCATTGCCAAGATGACACTGTTCCAAGGAAGATTTCAGCCCAAAAAAAGAAATTTCACTCTCTTAAATTTAGTTATTATATGTGTAAATTCAGGTATTGAAATGCATATTTTCCTAATTCAGAACAAAAATAAAGGTGCCAATGAAAGGGGTTGCTGCCTTGGTGCACTTCATAGCTTGCTGCAAGAAAAGGAAGCCAATGCTGGTTTGGTAATGTCATTTGTTTATTACGAATATTGGAAAATCATATGTTCTATGCTTCCTCCGATGCACGTAACAAGGGTAAACCCCCATGGTCCATAGCAATCTTTGAGCCCATCATGGTTCTTTTGGTGTGCTTTTTATAGTTTGTAATGATCTTTTAAAGGAATACATAATCTCATTCTGATCGAGTTAAATTGAGCCTTTGAATCTTATTTTTCTTACTATATTGAATCATATTATTATTAGCTAGGTTGTAATTGTTGGGTAACTCCGGTACCATGTTTTAACCTATTCTATTACAAACCTTAAAGGCCTACAACTTTGGGATTACAAAGCTTTAATCTCACCAATACAGTTTCACTCATAAGATGAAACAGAAACAGAAAAAATAGAAACGAGACAGCTCCAAGGGACAGCTCCGTCCAGCCTCTTCAATGTCTGTCCTTTTCTTTTTACCCACTTCTTGAATCTACAAAAGATGTTAGTGGAACAAGGAAATACCAACAAATAATAAAGAGAAGGAAGTATACCAAATAGATCTATAAAGATCTATTAATCGTTAGGCTCGGAGCACCCAAATGAGACACAACTCCAACATAGAACACCAAGCTTCACCGGAAACCACCACCACAGGCGCCGGAAACCAGCAGCCCGCTGCCGGACCACCGCCGGCCACCACAGGCCGCTGCTGGACCACCGCCGGCCACCACAGCCCCGCCGCGGACCACCACCGCACGACACACGGCCACTGTCACGCCTTCCCGACACTCGCTGCCGTTCAACCCTTCGCCGGAAAACCAATTTCCGGCGAGCCTAGCCACCGAGGCTCTAAAACGAAGAGACACACAGCCCCTTCGCCGGACCCAACTCCGGCGAACCAAACCCCATGAACCCTCTTACACCTCTCGGCCCTTTTACTCTCTCAAACACAAAAGGAAGAACAAATCTAACCTAATAATGTTGAAGAAACACAAAGAAAAAGAAAGGGAAATACTGAGAAGGGAAGGGGGCGCCGCACAGGAGAGGGAATGGAGAAAATGAGGGTTGGGATTAATGGGTGAACGGTAGAGGGAGTATTAATACTTAGGACATTGGGCCTCAGTCATACTTCATGGGCCTGGGCTTAGAAAATGGGCCACTAATACTAACAATCTCCACCTTGGCCCAATTTCTGTCTAAAACGAGTGTGCTCAATTTGGGGCATTTTCGTCATCGCCTTTGGTACCTTCACTTCCCTGTCACATATCAACAGTATACACAAAGTATGAAAGCAGTAGATCATGCATCAGAACAGAATAATTCAACCAAAGTCAAAGTGAAGGATTTTCATGCATGATAACATCTTCTCAGCAGGCAAACACTTAGTTCCCATATCAGCAGGATTAAACTCAGAAGCAATTTTATCCAGTTTCAGTTTTTCACATTCAACATTGTCCCTAATGAAGTGGTACTTAACATCAATATGTTTAGACCTATCATGAAAAACAGGATGTTTGCTTAACTGAATCGCAGATTGGCTATCAGAAAAAATGGTGATCTCATTTTTCAATCCCAGTTCATGCATCAGACCACTAAACCATATTCCCTCTTTAAAAGCTTCAGTAATGGCAATGAATTCAGACTCAGTAGTGGATAAAGCAACAACAGATTGCAATTGAGATTTCCAACTCACACAAGACCCACCTAGAGTGAACACATAGGATGTAGTAGACTTCCTACTATCCCTATCATTAGCAAAGTTAGAGTCTACATAACCAGTCACAAACATTTCATCATGCCATTTAGAAAAACACAGAGAATAATGCATAGACTTGATTAAGTATCTCAAAAGCCATTTCAAAGCTTCCCAATGTGGTCTACCAGGATTAGCCATAAATCTGCTCAAACAACTTATAGGATAAGCTAAATCAGGCCTAGTAGAAATCATCAAATACATAACAGAACCAATGGCATGAGCATAAGGGACAGATTCCATATCTTTCATTTCAGATTCATTTTTAGGGCACTGTTCTTTAGTCAACACGAAATGAGAAGCAAGAGGACAACCAACAAGTTTAGCATTTGACATCTTGAATCTAGAGAGAATTTTCTTCACATATTCAGCCTGGTTAAGGATTAGGGTTGAATTAGCCCTATCCCTAACTATATGCATTCCAAGAATGCATTTGGCTTCTCCTAGATTCTTCATGTCAAAGCTCTTGTTCAAACAATTTTGAACCTCAGCAATGCTTTTCATGCAAGGACTAACAAGCAACATATCATCAACATAAAGCAATAAGAACATAGGCACAGATTTCACATCTTTCAGATATAAGCAATGATCAAATTTAGATCTGGTGAATCCTATGTCTTTCATGCATTTATCAAACTTAATGTTCCACTGTCTAGGTGCTTGTTTTAGTCCATACAGAGCTTTTTTCAACAGGCATACATGATTGGGTTTGGTTTTATCCACAAAACCTTCAGGTTGCTTCATACAAATTTTCTTATCTATGTCACCATGCAAGAAAGCAGTTTTAACATCCATTTGTATAAGCTCCCAATCAAAATGAGCAACTAAGGCAAGCATTACTCTAATAGTAGTGAACTTAGCAACAGGTGCAAATATTTCAGAATAATCAACACCCTCTTTCTGAGTTTCCTGTTTGATTTTAAAAATCCATTTACAATCAATCACAGAGATATTATCAGCACTAGGAATCAATAGCCATGTCTCATTTTTATGTAAAGATTGAATTTCCTCATTCATAGCACTAAGCCACTTATCAGCCTGTTTAGACTTAACAGCTTCAGAATATGATTTAGGCTCTAGATTATCAAGTTCTTCACAAACAGTCATAGCATAAGCAGTAAGAACACAATCTGAGAACCTAGCAGGAGTTCTACCTACTCTTCTAGCTCTATCTCTAGCTAGCACATAATCATTCAAATCATGTTCAACATTATCATCATCATTCTGAGCTCCACCTTCATCAATATCATGGGTATCAGTTATGGGTTCCTCATTCACATGCAAATTGGGATTAACAATTTCAGCATTCTCAATCACATTAGGCACAGTAATGGGAGCAGGCAAATTCACAGAATGTTCCACAGAAGAAGACTCCACCTCAACAGAAGTACTATCATTCTCAAAAACTTTCATAGGAAATTCAGATTCATTAAAAATCACATCCCTACTAACAATGATTTTAAAACCACCCCCTGATCTATCAAACAACCTGTAACCCTTGGTACCCTCAGGATAGCCTAAGAAAATACATTTCTTGGTTCTAGGGTCCAATTTATCATTACTAGTATGCACAAAAGCTGAACATCCAAACACTCTAAGATGTTCATAGTCAACAGGTTTACCAAAAAAGACAGAATCAGGAGATTTACCATTTAAAGGGGCATTGGGTGATTTGTTAACTAAGTAAGCAGCTGTCATCAGTGCTTCACCCCAGAACTTCTTAGAAAGGCCAGTAGGTGCCATCAAGCACCTAATCTTTTCTAATAAAGTTCTGTTCATTCTTTCAATCACCCCATTCTGTTGAGGTGAGTAAGGAACAGATTTATGCCTTCTAATTCCAGATTCAGCACACAAAGTATCCATTTGGTGATTACAAAATTCAAGCCCATTATCTGTCCTAAGTGTACCAATCTTTAAACCAGTTTGATTCTCAATCAAAGCTTTCCAGTGTTTAAAATTCCCAAAAACATCAGATTTGTTTTGCATGAGAAATACCCAAACTTTTCTAGAATAATCATCCATGATAGATAAAAAATATCTTCTACCACCATGTGTGGGCGTCGAAGAAGGACCCCACACATCAGCATGAATGTACTCAAGTACACGGGTGGATTTTATCCCAACAGGATATGAAGAGTTAAAAGACACTCTATGTTGTTTACCAGCTAAGCATGATTCACAAAGATCAACTTCACATAAATCAGATTTTAAACAACCAGCATCTTTCAGAAATTTCATGCCTTTGTCACTCATATGCCCTAGTCTAGCATGCCACAAAAGCGTATTTTCTTTCACCTTATTAGAACTAGAACTAGCAGCAAGAGCACAATTAACCACATTAGAAACCACAAAAAGATTATTCTTGATAATGGCCTTAAACAACATCAAATTCCCTTTGAACATTTTAATCATGTCATTACCAATTCTCCCTTCTAAACCTTTCTTCTGCAAGGTCGCAAGAGAAATCAAATTGTAAGACAAATCAGGCACATGTTTCACACCATCAAGACAGAATCTTGTCCCATTCTCAAATTGTAAGACAATTTTTCCTATACCTAAGACAGGACATCTATTGTCATTACCCATGAACACAAAGTCATTTTTAACAGGTTGATATGAATCAAATAATTCAACATGAGGAGACATATGGGAGGTGCACCCTGAGTCTAACAACCACACAGATTTAGAAACATCTTTAGCCATATTAACATCAGAAAAATAATTCATATCATGAACCATCAAAAGCTCACCATGCCTAACTGCTACATCAGTCACAGCATTAACATCATTGTTCTGATTATCAATTTGATTTTTCTCTTTCTTAGGGAGTCTACAATCTTTAATGAAATGACCCTTTCTACCACAGTTGTAACATTTCTTATCATGTTTACCTCTTGACTGAGATCTATGTGATTTAGACTGACCCCTAGCATTGCTTCTGCCCCTATCATTATGCTGTTGGTGATTACCCTTTTTCCAAGACCTACCCCTAGTCATAAAAACCTTATCAGAATGCTTAGAGGAATTCTTCATTTCAAGTTCTTTGTTCTTTAGACTCTTAATCACATGATCTAAAGTCAAATCATCTCTAGCATATTGGATAGCAGATTTCACATCAGAATAACTATCAGGGATGGCATTCAACAACACTATAGGCACATAATCATCTATATGCTTATCTCCAGTTGCTTTTATGTCTTGAACAAGTTTAGTGAAATTATCTAAACCTTCATCTAAATCTCTAGATATATCCAATTTAAATTTAAAAAATTTACCAAGCAGGAATATTCTAGAAGACAAAGATGACTCAGCATACAGTTCAGACAGCCTCTCCCAAAGGTCCTTGGCTGTTTTACAATCACTAACTTTTCTAAGCACAGCATCAGATAAACTAAGGATAATGGCAGATTTAGCAAGTTCATCAGTTTCAGTCTTTTTAGCTTCAGTCACATCTTTATCAAAGAGTTGATCAATTGCATTATAAACTCTTTGTTGGATAAGAACACAACGCATCTTAACTTGCCAGATGTTGAAGTCGTTCTTTCCATTAAAAGGAACTATACTATTTGAGGTGGAGGTCATTATTGTGTTTGGCCTTTTTTAATCAGAATGAGCAAACAAGTGCTCAAACACTTAGCCAACTAATCACAATTACTTCCACCCTGTAGCATATAACATCCTTTTAAATTTTTGAATCAAACCCAAATTAATTTTGGATGCCCAAACATTTTCAGAATTGACCCAACTGTTGGGCAGGCCCAAAATCAATTTTTGGGAGGCCCAATAGTCCCAACGGTCACTTTTCAAAATTTGGATTGATTTTCACAGATTCCCAAAAAATCACAACTTTCAAGATTTTCAGGAATCTGCTTTTTCAAGGAATAAGAAATCAGATTTTCTATTCCCCAAAAATTTCAAATCCACAATTTTTGCACACAAAGCAAAATAACACAGAAAATGCACAATTCACTAATAACACCACACAAAGCAGTTTATGCACAACAAAATGCAGAGAACAAAAAACACAGTTTAAGCATAATATTTCCAGATTTTAAAGCACAAAGCTCCAGGCATGAAAAATCACATATTTCAAGCAACAATCCAGAACAAGAATATTATCTTAAAACTGTAAAAAAAAATGGATCAAGCTATTTTACCTTGCGGGGGTGCCTTGACCAACCCCCGTCCCAAAGTGGCCTATGGCTCTGATACCACTGTTGGGTAACTCCGGTACCCTGTTTTAACCTATTCTATTACAAACCTTAAAGGCCTACAACTTTGGGATTACAAAGCTTTAATCTCACCAATACAGTTTCACTCATAAGATGAAACAGAAACAGAAAAAATAGAAACGAGACAGCTCCAAGGGACAGCTCCGTCCAGCCTCTTCAATGTCTGTCCTTTTCTTTTTACCCACTTCTTGAATCTACAAAAGATGTTAGTGGAACAAGGAAATACCAACAAATAATAAAGAGAAGGAAGTATACCAAATAGATCTATAAAGATCTATTAATCGTTAGGCTCGGAGCACCCAAATGAGACACAACTCCAACATAGAACACCAAGCTTCAGCGGAAACCACCACCACAGGCGCCGGAAACCAGCAGCCCGCTGCCGGACCACCGCCGGCCACCACAGGCCGCTGCCGGACCACCGCCGGCCACCACAGCCCCGCCGCGGACCACCACCGCACGACACACGGCCACTGTCACGCCTTCCCGACACTCGCTGCCGTTCAACCCTTCGCCGGAAAACCAATTTCCGGCGAGCCTAGCCACCGAGGCTCTAAAACGAAGAGACACACAGCCCCTTCGCCGGACCCAACTCCGGCGAACCAAACCCCATGAACCCTCTTACACCTCTCGGCCCTTTTACTCTCTCAAACACAAAAGGAAGAACAAATCTAACCTAATAATGTTGAAGAAACACAAAGAAAAAGAAAGGGAAATACTGAGAAGGGAAGGGGGCGCCGCACAGGAGAGGGAATGGAGAAAATGAGGGTTGGGATTAATGGGTGAACGGTAGAGGGAGTATTAATACTTAGGACATTGGGCCTCAGTCATACTTCATGGGCCTGGGCTTAGAAAATGGGCCACTAATACTAACAGTAATTATCTTTCTTACAGAAACTATATACATCTTAGGTTTTCATTCTTAATGATTTTGTTATAAAGTACTTTTTTTTTTTTTTTTTTTGGTTTCCAGTTATGTCTTTGGATGTGTTACACATTGTTGTCTAGATTCTGGTCAACAATAGAATCCTGAAGCATCTTTAGATATAAGTAAATTCCACTCATGTTATATTTCAGGTTTTAACACATCCAAAACAGAGAGCAATATCTCTGTTTTTCCCGTATATTTTAATTTCTTATTTATTTTACTTGCAGGCATCCAAATATGAGTGATATCAAGGTGATGTCTTAATGTAAATTGGTGCCAAGCATCACTCCATTCTCTTACATTTAAAACATCTAATAACTAAAAAGAAAATTATGTTCATAGTCCTTGGAAAGTAATTCTGTTTTCACACTATTGATGGATTTTTTCAGGTAGCCCCAGCTGTTGGAGACATTCGGTCAAGATGCTTGACCTTATCTGACCAAAGTCCCAGTGAAGCTCTTGCAGTATGGACACTACTAGGCCATTGCTTGCCTCTTGATGCACACAATGCAAAATTTAGGTGGTGACGTGATCAATCTTGCTTTCAAACTCCCATTTCTCTCAGTTGTTTTATTTGTCCATCTTTTGGAAATGCATGGTCTGACAGGATCATTTCTTTCCTTTTTTTTCCTTAATGTGGAAACCATAACTCGTTTTTCAAATACTATTATTTTCTGAAATTTCATGTTAAGTTCTATTTTGACAGAAAGTATTAGTATGCTAATTTGAGGATTCAACTGGTCTGAAATTGTTGAGGGAAAGTTACATGGATGTGCATTCTCTGAGGACAGATTTCTCAAAGCGCGATACTGGGAAAGTATTCAAGGTTTCTTGGTTTATTTTCAGGATCAGGTCCATTAATTTTATCTAGCCCAATTGCTTTGTTGTCCCAGTGCAATTGTGGATTCTCACAGGAATCTGCATTGTTGGACTTTGGAGTGTTTTACTGCTTTTTTTTTTTCACCTAATCATAGTTTGTTTTTTGTTAATTAGTCAATCTTCAATCCAAATTTTAGTGGGGACCTGATTATGCATTCTGATTAATTGAAACACCACAATTATTAATGTAATGAGTTAGCCTTCAAAATTAAGTTAAAGATATTCCTGAGGGCTTATATGTGACCAAGGAACACAAAATGTGTGCTATTTTACTCGGAGTGTGCTAGCATGAATTTCTTGTAATAAAGTTGCCTTTTATTGCGAGATGACATTGTTCTTACCGTTCGGAGTAATGATTCACATCGTTCGGAGATGACATTGCTCTCTTTTATAAATAGACAGTCACCAGTCTAGAGATGATAACTGTTTTTTCTTTTGCAACAACAATTTCCCCACTCTATTCTCTCTCTCTCTCTCTCTCTCTCTCCGTGTGTGTGTATATTAGGAGCAAATTTATTTTTCTTTTCTTTTTACCTGGGTAAACTTAATTACTGCATCTAATTTCATGTTTGTTTTTCCCCCTTTCCATGAATGTAGTTTTTTGATTTTCTTATGTGAAATCTTAGAAGAGTTGGTTCAATATGTGAATGGAATTTTCTTTTGTTCCGCTCCATTCCTGATTTCTAACTTGTTTGCATCTAGTTGGGAATCCTATATCTCGATATCATTCAAATTTAATGCGTTGGATGAGTGTTATAAATAACGTACAATTGAATTTATGTTTTCATCTTTTTAAATTATATTTACTACTACTAAAGAACTAAAAGTATAACTTATATTTTTCAAAAATTTAAAATAATTTAAGTCATTATTTTATTATTGTTATTATTATAACTTTTTCTAATTAGTAATTACATAATAATTCAAATTTTGGGCATATTCTGTTTTCTCAAATTTGTTGCTCCTGTTTTTATTTTTACGTTTATTTTTATTAATCTTGAGCCCAGTTAATAACTTGTAGATCCTCTTTATTTCCAGGCAGAAACCTGAAAGCATGTACTGGTGACTGCTTCACAAATCTGAGCTTGCTATGTACAATAATCAAGATTAGATTCTCTCTTCTTTTTTTCCAAAGAAAGAATGAATTAGTCCCTTAATCACTACTTATTCCCCTTATTTTTTTCCTTATTTTATTTCCAGTTTGAAGGGCAAGGAACATGGGAGGACATTGGGGAGGTAATCATTGAATTTGCACAGGAAAGTACCCATATATATATGTACTTGGACATCAGTTTATGGTGCAGTACTATTTTCCTTTTCTTTTTGATATGCGTTGAATAAATCTCATGATTCAATTCTTTTGTTCATATAGATTATCCCAACAGCTTCACAATTGATGGTGATTACATATTGAATGGTGTCATTGACCTGATATGTGCATCAATGCATATTGTTCTTCCCCTCCTAAGTAATTCTAACAGGTGCCTGTTATATATTTATAATACTGACATGAAACTACATGATTGATTTGTAGTATTATGATGAATTTTATTTTATTATCTTTTTGGTTTTGCCTATGCAGCAGCAAAGTCTGGGCAAGAATAGGGGCAGATTGTTTTTTTCCTTTTCCTTTTTTTATTGAACTCAAATATTAGGGTCATTCAATGAATTCGAGGAAACAAAATCTATTAATAAATGTAAATGGAAGTGTTTTGTTTTAAATTGTTTTGTTATCATTACATATATAGGGTGGATGCAACAAAATGTGGAGCTTGGGAATTCACGAAAAAAGAAAAGAAGAGTAATCTGTCCTTGGTGGAGATTGCAAGGAAGCAGTTAAGTTCTTAAATGAATTTGATGAGTTAATATCCATATAATGCTTTGAATTACTGTCTTCGTAATTATGTAGGTTTCTTGGTTGTGCATCATGGTTTTCCCTTCCTAACTCATGAAGCAGAATTATATATAATTCAGCAAAAAAGAAAACCTAGAATATGCACCTGCTACATTACTTGAGTAGAATGAAGGATACTTTCAAGGTGGGAGCCTTTCCCTTGAAGCCACGTTGCTTGGCTATTGGTACCACTAACTTCTGTCCCAAGCAATCCACCAGGATGTTTCCACACAGGCAAGTGGCTCACTATATATTTCTGTTGGTATCAAATCTGCACTCATGTTTTTGCCAAGTGTGTCATATCCTTTAAAAAATTCCATAAAGAGAATCCACTATTTACTGCTAATACTCCTTCTGTCCCAAAATAAGAGTTCACTTTCATTTTTTACTTTTGCATGTAGTCCAATGCAATTGTTTAACGGAATATCTCAAAATGTGTATAAGTTAATATTATATAAAATAAAATATATATTCTAAAACTATGTGATTAAACGAATTCATCAAGATCCAACTTAAATATATTTTTATATTGTACAAGTGTGATAACATTAAGTCAAAATTATCATTGAACAATAGCAAAAGTCAAAATGGGACGACAATAATTGTGGGGCCGAGGGAGTAGATGTTTTTGGTTGCTGTCATGATGAAGGAATGCACTTTATATTATTTCTACTGGAGCTAGAAACCACGTTAATTTGAAGCAGGGAGCGTGCTCACATGAATGAGCACAAGCATTTCCTCCTACTAGCTTTAGCATCCTTTTACTAGGAAGGGGTACTTATTGAAATTGTTTTTATTTATAGTTGCATTCCATTCTTATCTGAAGTAAATTATTAGTGGGTTTGCTATCTCTTATTTTTTGTTTTTTGCAGCCTGAAGAAGCACAGGTGCAACCAAGGGTTGAATATTGTTGAATATCCAACAATCAATTTTAAAACTTCAGTCAACTCCATATTTTGAAGAGCCTTGTTAATTTGAAGCAGAGAGGATGAGTGGGCACAAGTATTTCCTCTTACTAGCTTTAGCATCCTTTTACTAGGAAGGCCCTTACTTTTTAAAGTAATTTGTATTTATGGTTGCATACCATTCTTATCTGAAGTAAATTATTAGTAGGCTTTCTACCTATTATTTTGTGTTGTTTTGAGCCTGAAGAAGCCCAAGAGTAAACTCCAGGGAAGATTTCTCCCCAAAAAAATTTCACTGTCCACAGTGCATAACTTGCGCCAAAAAATAAAAAAAAAAAAAAAAAAAAAAAAAAAAATCAAGCCTGTGCTGGTTTGGTAATGTGATTTGTTTACCTCTTCAGATAATGAATATTGAAAATTCATATGAGCTATGTATTTGTCTTCTGTGGGTTGTGAACAATCCCATTGTCAAGATGATACTGTTACAGGGAAGATTTTCTACCCTAAAAAATTTCACTTTCTCTAGTCATGTACTCTTATATGTGTTTATTTCACTATTGAATTGGATATTTTTCTATTTCAGGACAAAAAAGATTCTCCAATGAAAGGGTTTGCTGCAAAAAAAAGGAACCCAGTGCTGGTTTGGTAATGTGATTTGTTACCTCATCTGATTATGCATATTGAAAATTCATCAGTTATATTTCCTCCAATGGACATATCAAGGGTAAAACCCCCATAGTCCATTTGAGCTCATCATGGTCCTTTGGTATTCTTTCTATGGTTTGATTTTTTAAAGGAATATATCTGTCTCATTCTGATCAAGTTAAATTGAACTTTAGAGACTTACTTTTCTTACCATATTGAATCATATAAACTAGGTTGGAATTATCTTTGCTTACAGAAACTATAAACCATGCTTAGGTTTTCATTATAACTGATTTTGTTATAAATTACTGTATCTGTTTTCGTTTCCAGTTATGTGTGTCTTTGGATTTGTTACACGTTTGGATTCTGGCCAACATAGAAACCTGAAGCATCTGTTGATGAAAGTAAATATCATTCATGTTATGCTCCTGGTTTTAACACATCCAAAATAAAGAGCTATATCTCTGTTTTTCCAGTAGAGATTAATGTTATATTTATTTTACTTTATTTAAAACTGTTCATCAAGGATTCAATATTGGTTTGTGGTTAGTGGTTTGAACCACTACTTTGTATACTTATGTGACATGATCTTTTAGATTATTGCTGAAAGTTTTTGTTTTGATCAAGTGTGGTTACATCCTAAAAGAGGAATTCAGTCTTCTTGGGATCAAAGATGGTGAGCTTCTTCTCTCTTTCCACCCCATCTCTCCACTTTATCCAACTCCTTTAGCGATATAAAATATATCTGTTAGACGCCTATAACATTTGAAATGTTTGATAACAGATTAGCATGATATCAATGTAAAAACTGCGCTGTTACATTGCCCCCAATCAAGGTGTTCCCCAAGCAACTCATTATAAAAGCATATTGTATGTAAATGAGTATATTTTGCAACTCATTTATCATCTTTTGTATTTAATTTAATTTCTACAGCAAGCTCCCTGGATGTGCATGTCATTTTCTTTTCTTAAGAAGCCTTGCATGTTGAACATATTGCGAAATAATACTAGGGGATTAAACTCATGCAGCATCAATGCGATGACAGTCTTGGGGGGGTTTGGTGATGGGGCGAAATATATGTAAACTCAATTTTATCTTAATTAGCTTGGCAGCACTTATAAGCCAATCTTCTGTATCCCAAAAATGTGTCTTTGAACCGGCATTAAACATTGATTTTTCAACAATAATATTTGTACCACCTGCACTGACTTTAACATTTTTATTCCGTATAAACATTTTATCTTTTAAGTGTACCATGTGTAGATGTATGAATGTGATTTAACGTATAGTTACTTGTGCCAGAGTTTGTTGATGTAATGAATGCTTTAATTTTTGCCTCTGATGTGTATTACTTTGTGGCGGTTTCATAGTTAGATAATGCTATCTCATCTCATGGTCTCTTGGGTGCTGATAGTTCGAAATTACTGCTGTAGTGCTGTCATTGTATCTGATCTGAACTTTTTCAGTGAGAAAATTTTGGAATTTTTTACACTATTGCGTTCATACATCTGTGGCCTGCTTATGTTTACTCAATGAACCAATTCACAAGTTCTTTTTCTTTTTTCTTTTAAAAAAAGTAAAGAAAAGAAAAGAAAAATGAAACATCGTCATACCTTAGGTAAGGACTGGAAGTAACAATGCAGTTGTTTATTTTTTAATCTCAAGTAACAATGCAGTTTGTTATCTTTAGCATATGCAGAGAAGTGGTATCAAGAACTAGAGTAGTGGTGATTTTCATTTACATTTTTTTTTTTTAAAATTGGAACACATTGTGATCTCGCGTAATGAATGGTGTTTTGTTTGAATTATTTTTTCTTATTCCTTGATGTGCACAGGGCGGACCCAGCAACAGCAAAAATGTGCACTTGGGAGTTTTTTGGAGCAAACACTGGTCCCTATGGTGAGTGCATAAAAACAAATTGCATTTTTCTTGATCTTTGGTTGCATTAGGTCCTTAATAAAAATAAGTAAATAAAAACTAAAAATCAACATTCATTTTATTTTAAGGTGCCTTTACTTTTCTCAAGGTGACCATGATGGCATTCATTTATTTCTATGCTTTCCATTTTATAAGACTTTAATCCATTTACCTACCTCTTGTTATGACTGAGCTGGGAATTCTTTGAGAATTTTCACCGCCAAGATAGTTGCCAACTCCCTAAGGAAAGACGGATGCATAAGATAATCGAGAACTAAGTTTAATTAATTGATTCGAGTAATATTTTTGTAATGAAAGAGTATGTAGCTCTATGCAACATCAATTAATTTTTTTACAGACACCTGCATAAACTGGGAAAGTTTTATGTGCTCTTTGGAAGCATAACTCAACTTTGCATTGCAGTAGTGCAGGTGGAGTAGGCTTTTAATGATGTAGTGGATGAGCTTAAGAAGATAACAGCTCACGTCACTTAGTTCTCCCAGTTTTTCGTGAAGAAGGAGAGAGCACTGGCACTGCTGAGATCATTCGCATTTTTTCAAAACATCTTCAACACGTTAACAACTTTTTTTTTTTTTTTTCTCAAAACGTCAACTTATATATAGTTTCTCAATCTGATTTATGACTTAAGAAATAAATAACATAAATGAAGGAACCAACAAATACTTGAGAAAGAGTACTCCTTTTGTTTTTGTTTGGATTGCTTCTTTGATATGTTTTGTCCCGAGTATTTTTTGACATTGGTCGTTGAACTTTAATTTAATTTTTTTGCAAGTATATAAAGTATATAAAGTGGGGTATATTTCAAAGTTGTCTAGTCTTATAGTTTTATAATTAATACTCCCTCTAACCCAATTGAAATGTCTTACATACTATTTTTGGATGTCTCATCACAAATGTCTTCTTTTTATAAATAGAAATAATTTTCCCCTCTAACAACTATGTGGACCCCATCATATACTCACAAATCAATTCTACCTTAATTCATGTGCCCAACAGTAACAAGACATTGAATGGGACAGAGGGAGTATATATTTTTGTCTAATCGTATAGTTTTAGAATATATTTTATATGTTTTTTACTTTTTTTTTGGCGCAGCATATGTTTTTTTTTTTTTACTTGTACATATTTTGAAATATTAACCGTTCAAAAATTGCATGGATCTTCTTGCCTAAGTCAAACACGACAGTTACATCTCTATAAATATAGTTTTTTCAACTTTATCCTTTTATCCTATATAAATAAATAATTTTTTTTTTGGCGTAACTGAAGCCGGATAACAAATATAAATAAATAATTTGAAACTATTATATGTTTTTACCCATTCACAATCACAATCACATAATTATAAAAAATTAAATAATACCCCATTATATCTTGTTATTTCATTACACAATAACATCATCTTATTATTTTATAATAATATCCTACACAAACAAATATTAAATATTAAATAAAATATTTATTATATCTAAAAACATCAAATTTAAAAATTCTCTGTTGACTTGAGGATTCAACAGGTCTGATGTTGTTAAGGGAAAGTTACATGGATGGGCAGTGTCTGTGGATAGATGTCTTGATATGATACTGGGAAAGTATTCAAGCCTTGGTTTATTTTCAGGACTCAGGTCCAGTACTTTTATCTTGCTCCAGTGCTATGGTGTCTCATACTTACTCTATTGATGAATGTTTTCAGGCATGTGGCCCCGACTGTTGAAGGCACTTTGTTCTAGATGCTGAGCCTGTCTGAACTAGATTACCAGTGAAGATCTTGCAGTTCGGACACTACTAGACCATCACTCACCTCTCGATTCACGCAATGCAAAATTTGAGTGGTGATGAGATTAATCTTGCTATCGTCAAACTCCCATTTCTCTATGTTTTCATCTTTTTCCTTTAATGTGGGAATCATACATTGTTTTTCAAATGTTATCTTCTGAAAATGCTTGTTAACCCCCATTAATTAGTATGCGGATTTGAGGATTAAATAGGTCTGTTGTTGTTGAGGGAAAGGTACATGCATGAGCATTCTCAGTGGACGGATTCTCAAGATGATACTAGGAAAGTATTCAATTTTCAACCGTTCTTGGTATATTTTCAGGATCAGATCCAGTAATTTTTATCTGGCCCAGTGCTTTGTTGTCTCATGCTTATTCTGCTTTGGAGTGGTACTAGGCTAGTGTGTTGCTCATTCTGGTATCTGCAACTGGGGAACTAAATTTCTTCACGGTTGACCATTAACTGGTTGGGACTGGTGATAGTCTGATCCTTTAAAAACAGGTATTATTTTTGGAGCAAACTCATTTATTTATCTCATATACAATATTATGTGAACTAAGTATTTGAAGATCAAACACATTTCAGTTTTATCGATTGTAAATCAGTTATGTACCAAGATTTGTTATGGATTAACATTTCTTGTATTAGCACTGCTCGTATGTGCTAATACACATACATGGAAAGAAGATGAACGAAACTGAGATTATGTTTTATTATATCATTTGCAAATTTAATGTTGTCTTCTTCTGTCAGGGTACTTCTTTTGAATGGTATGCTGCATGATAAAGAGACTAGTACTTTCATAGTATCTTGCTGTACAAGTACAACTATTAGGGATGCCCTGAACTGAAGATTCTCATAACTGTTGTCATCAAAATCAAGTAAGCTTCTTGAGTTCTATAAGAGTGACTGCCGACTGGTGTATGCTAATTTAGCGTTAAAACAGATATAATTGTTTGATGGCAAGGTATCCAAGAGAGAAATAGGAAATCGCTTAATGCTTAATGGTAATTTAGTAAGTTAACGTTACTTTAAAGGTGGGAAGGCCACCCCTGGCCCCTTAAATAGCTTTTACAATGAGCCTTTTACAATTCTCATAACTGTTTTTTTTCCTAATCAGGCGTCAGAAACTTCAATTTAGTAGCGAAGAACCTTTTTTTGGATAACGGTGACGTGAAGACGTCGGCAAAGAAAAAGACTAAAAAAAAAAAAAAAGAACTACAGCAAGGGCGAGGAGGGGAGGAAAGCAATAAAATTAAAAACGCGGAAACCAAACTCCCAGAGCATCAGCAACAAGTTGATCACGGACGTCATTTGGAGGGTAAGCCCAGGTTGTAAAGAACTCTACAGACTTGGCTCCCTTCTTAGCAAGAGCATCGGCCACATTGTTGCCTTCCCGAAGGATGTGGCGCCATTTGTAGCCAGGTCGAAGACGGAGCAGATCCTCAATGTTTTTCAACAAAGGCAAGAGTAGGTGATGATCAGGAGCACCATTTTGGATGAGGCGGATGGCATCCTGCGAGTCAGAATAGCATAATGCTTCCATCACACCTTTGCGATCAAGAGCCCGCATGCCTCTCCAAATTCCCATCAGTTCAGCCATGAGGTTAGTAGCCGTAGCAATGTGGCCAGAAAACCCTTCCATCCATTGGCCATCACCAGTACGAATTACACCTCCAAACCCTTCAATTTAGTAGCGAAGAACAACCTTTGAATGTTCATTTCACTTGTTTTAGTAGTGATAAAATTCCGGTTATCAGTTATCACTCATCATTTATCAATATATATGATTTTTACTATTCATCCAAATAGGTAACAGTGTCGAGTCAACTAATACTATATATGGAAGAAGGCAAATTTGTGTTTTGGAAGGACATTTGAGTCAAAACTTGGAAACGCCGAGGTTTTGCTCGAGGAGCAATGAGGAAATGTCAAACCCAACTCTCATATCACCCTTTAACAGATGGAGTTACATACTTACATGCATGTTGCCACGGAAACTATCCTGCTGTATAGGATCATGGAGAAACCGGTTTTTCTGCTGTCTGTGTTGGGGCTCAGGAAGACTGCAGTCCATCGATTTATTCACCAGGGAATACAGAATGCACCTTTTGGTGCCATGGTGAGAGAGGTTCAAGGTGAGGTTGGGGAAGAGAGAATATTATTTATTGCATTGACAAAATTGTTGGTAAGTATTTTATTGATGGTTTTTTCCGAACAAATAAATAAACCGTATTCACAAATATCTGTCCAATTTAAATATCCTTTACAACAAATGAACAAAACGTGGGATGGAGGGCTGCACTTTCTGAAGCTGAGATTGCAACAGATTAGCTGCAAGATGATGAGGAGGAGGAACAGGAGGAGGCAGACCTGGAAATGAATTTGTGAGGATGTGGGTTTTGGCATGACTGAGCTTTGTCTCTCAGCTCTTGAAAGGCTCTCATCGTGTCCACATCAAAACCGCCGGCAAACTGAAAATGAAATGAAATGAGAAGAGTATATGGAAAAGCCGTAACATACAAAAACCAGGAGAAAGATGGTTATTTTTGTTCACCTGGTGTACGCGGAAGGCAAACTTGACAGCCTGGACAATGAGTTCTTCTTCTTCAGGGCTGCTGCCACCTACTATTCCAAGCTCTGCCGATACTCTCCTCATGTACTTCATGGCCAATTTAACCGATGCCAGCTTGATCTGCATGGCAATATTTATCGTTAATCAGTTTACTAAATTTGATCAGCTCAGGTAACTTGAAAAACTGGACTCGACTTCAATTAAATTGAGTACAAGTTTTTAACTTTTGGAATTTGCATGATAATATACTTTTTGTGCAAAAGTTGTCAAATTTTGAGTTGAGAGAATTCAAGGTCGGCTACACTTCAGCTCGACTCGACTCAAGCTACTCTGAGTAACTCGAGCACGTGCCTTTTTCGGCTGAGTTCAAACTTGAACTCTCAACCCTAGATCTAGATGTGGTAAGATGCTGGCAGTATATGATATGGAGTGCAAATCTGAAAACTTAGAATTGAAATTCTTCTTATCATTCATGGTTTGTGCAAATCTAAAGTAATGCCGTGAAGATGTAAATGCACACAAAAAATAATGTGGGAAAAAGGCTATGTGAAAATCTGTAGCTAGGGACGGCCTAGGAGGAAGAAAGGGAGAATCAGAATCCAAGGCTGAAAAGCAGCATTAAAAATTAGTCAGATGCAGACAAGCACTACACTTTGGAGATCGGAGAGTTCACATGTGTGCTTGCAGAAGACATGGAAAATATAGATTGGGGCCAAATATATATACTCTTCTGTCATGTACCCACTTGTTTCCACATTAGTCTCATTATTATTGCATTGCTCACCTGAAGAACAAGAAGGCACAACTGCCCACTGAATTCGTAACTAAAAAAACTAAGATTCCATTTTATATTGTTTGTAGAGATGAATTGAATGTTTGGTAAACCTACAGATTTTTCGTACTTTAGGACTAACTGAAGCCACATTGCAAACCCTGATCTCATCTTATTGTCAAAGCCGACAGTGCAGCACTTATGGCAGTTGTTTAAACTAAGATTTTAACAAATTTTTAAAGAATTTAAACAACCGCTAGGAATACTTCACGCTATTGCTAGCCATCCAAATCTTACAATGCGTGGCTAGATTTGGACACATTATTACCAGCTGGAGAGAGATCCTTCATATGTAAAAGAATTACTGAATTACCTGACTAACGTAACCAGTGTCCTGCATCCAATCCATTGGAATTTGATACACCTTATATCGCTTAGAAGCAGATTCTCTCATTCTTGACAAGTTATAAACACCGTGCTCCAATCTGCCACAACAATTCAAGAATACGATTATTCTTCTGCACAGGAATACCATCATATCACAATAGAAGATAAACACAGTGTAGAATAATACTCCATAATCCTTACTTTTCAAACAGGGACTGCATTTTCTTGAGAGCATGCCCACAGGGCTGTCTAGGATCATCCCGAAATAGGGAGACTTCAGATTCCAGCTTCTTCAGATCCACATACCCAAATGCAGCTTCTCGCAATGCATCCGCTTTCTGCTCTGGCCAATCGAAATGCTTCAACACCGCCCTCTCATCAACCTAATTAATTAGCACACGCACATATATTGATAAATGCTTACACCGTTGGATCCAATTATCACCGTTGGATCCAATTATCAACTGGAACACAAGTCAAATATGTTACCAGGAAGGAGAGTTCATCATCAAGCCATTTCACAAACGGGACAACATCTTCTATATCCGAGAATGCAGCCCCTTCCACTTCTTTAATCAAGAACCTGATGAAGTCACCCTGGGTTTCCACGTCTGTCTTAATCTGCAATTTCATATATGAAATAATTGAATAATCATTAAATTGGCCAGTCGGGAATGAAAACAACAATTTCAAAAGTGGCAATCAATCGTCTTAAAAACGCCCACATGGTTACATTCAATTTTGTTCAACTTCCTGGATTGCCATTTGGGAATCTTTTCATATCTAAATCTTGTTTCTATCTTTTAATCGATCAAACATTGCAAGATAACGTAAAGTGTACCAGAAAAAGACAGCATGGTTGCGTCAATGTCATCGACAGATTGGCACAAGGACAGTAGCGAGAATTAGTACTACAGTCCACACGCTGTAACTAAAAATGGAAACAAATTACTTACCGCAAGTAAATGTGAAGAACGGTTCTCAATTTCCCCGATCATATCCTTCGTCGTCACTCCCGCCGCCGCGGCGTCGGAGGCGCCGCCTCCGCCGGAATCGCGCCTGGAATTACAATCTCGCCGCATTAGCGAATGGTAAAACTCAACCACCTCCGGAACTCGCCGGACTTTCGCGGCCGCCGGCTTCGGCTTCAACCCCTTGGGTGGAGGTGGCGGAGGAGGCGGCGCGACCGCCTTTGAATGAGGAGGAGGAGGGGGCGGCGGCGGCGGTACTGCAGCTGCACACTTCAACGGCGGCGGCGGCGGAGGAAGCGGAACGTTGGAAATCTCGGCCAATGCACGCTCCGCTGAATCGGTTAAGGAACCGTAAGCCGGAGACGAAACGGAACACGACAACGATGAAGCCGACGACGACAGAAGCGACGCCAATGGCCGAGGCGGCGGTTTAGGAACTCGTGGAGCACGGGATCTTATCGCAATCAACGCATCAGAACTTTCTGGAATGTCGTCGGAATTGCGCGGCGAAGGATTGCTAGGCCTTTCAGCCGGATTGAATTGATCCTCTTTCTTCACCTGATCAATGAATTCAGTATTCCTGAATTGAACGTGATTGTTTATTCCAGTCTCGTTTAGTGTCTGGCATTTCCGCAGACACCTGGGGGCAAAATTAGATTTGTAATTATTCGTCACATCGACGAGTTTAGGCACGGCCGATGAGGACGACGAAGAAGCTTCCTCTTCGGCGGCAACAGCTTTTTTAATTTCCATCAATTCGGCCTGCATGTATTTGATCTTGTCCTCGTACTTGTTGTTCTGTTTCGACAGCTCCGTGTGCAAGAATTCGTTCTCATTCCGGAGCCTCTGGTTCTCCACCTCCAAGCAATCGATCTTCTTCCTGAACCGTTCCATTTCCGAATCCCTAATTTCAATCTCCTTCTCCAAAACGGGAATAATGGCAGCCGACTCCCTCGCCAATTTCTGCTCCAGTAGCTCCGTTCTCAACCGTGATTCCCTCTCCCCCAATTGCTCAATAATCCGGATGAGCTCCGCCACGTCCGGCGGCCGCGGCTGGACTTGCGCCGAGGACCGCGGGAAGTAAGCTCCAAATGAGCGTGCTCCGGAACTCTTCTGTGGCTGATTGGCAGCGGCAGGCGGCGGTAGCGGGTCGTGCTTCTTGGATTTAGCTGAGGAGGACTTGTGCAGTCCCATGGCCGTCTTGACCTTACCGGCGACCATGTTGGATGGGGATGGGAAATGAAGATAACAGTAGAGTGTTAGAAAGCTGGATAGAGGACGACCGTGGAAAGGTCGCTGTCTTCCCGACTGGCCTGTAGAGTGTAGAGAGAGGGGCGTTGGGGCTTCAGCTACAGCCTTTTTGGGCGTTGGGGGTTAACGTCTTTGGATGATTGGAAAACTTGAATGAATAATAGCGCAAAGTAGTAAAAGTGGGGGTCTGGACATCACTTGGGTGTGGGAACCGATCTTTGACGGGTCACCAGGGTCGAGGAACGGTCTTCTTTTCTTGGATTCTGTCGGGTAATCAGATTTAGATGAGTTCTGTAGTAAATACTACTAATCCACGTAACCATTTAAATTGGAGGACTACGCGCCGCGCCGCGCGGCTGCTGGGTAAAAACGAGTCAAAACATTCATCATTCATTCATGGATGGTTGGGGGTTTCACGCGCTGGGTCGGCATGTGGGTTTGGGCACCGTGTCTTTTTATGGCTTTGAGGTTGTCTCGTCTAAATTTTTAAAATTTTATTTATAGAAAAAAAAATTATTTATTCGGTGAGCATTAAAGTTTGGAAAAGTTGAAAGGGCTTTCCAACGGTCGGATTGTCACTTCGTTAAAATGAGTTCTCAAGAGGGGGGGGGGGGGCGGGGAATGGATTTGAATAATTATGATCGTCATCATCTCCCCTTACGCTTTTCCATTCATCACCATGCTTTTTAAATTTGGATCTTGAGGATAACTGAATATTTATAGCTTGGCAATGACCTTATTTGAATAAAAGAAGATATCATATAACAGTAAACTTCAATAGTATCTAAGTCATCAACTATATGTATGCAACCAAACGGTTCCAATAAATAACTAGTGACATAATATTACATTTAGAGGTGTCAAGACGGGCTGGCGGGGCGACACGGGCCAAGCCCACTCCAGCCCACCATTTCGCGGGCTTAGGCGGGTTGGGCCCACGGCGGGGCGGGCTAGAATAACCTCAGCCCAGACCAACCCGCCGGCGGGTTGCGGGCCAGGCGGGCTAGCCCGCGGTTTTTTAATTTAATTAATAAATTAAATTTTAATTATATAATAAATTATATAATATTGTTATTTATCCAAAACTAAATATATTAACTAATTTTAAAATTAAATAATATTTTTAATAGAATTTAAAATGATTTAGTTTAATTTTGTATAGTATTCTTTTTGAAAAAAATTAGTTGAAAAAGTAATGTTAAGTGGCTCATGTCATATAAAGTGATAAAATTATTCTAATTTAATTTAGTTAATATAATTCAATTTATAATTAAAAAAATTATAAACTGAATTATATTAACTAATATCAAATTAAAATATATGAATTCAAATAATATTCAACTAATCCATATTCTTACAAATACATATGTTATTTAGATTTCCATAACAAACTTAACAAAAAATTAAATAAATTAAAATTTTGGCTTAGCCAGCGGGCTGGCCCGCACCCGCCGCGGGCCAGCCCAAGCGACGGCGGGTTCAGGCGGACTAGCCCATTTAGGCCCGCTTCCAAACGGGCCTTTATTTATTCAGCCCAACCCACCCTTTTGGAGGCGGGGGCGGACTGGCCCAACGGGCCCAGCCCATTTTGACAGCCCTAATTACATTATCCAATATAAGTGGTTAATGTTCTTACTTCCAACCACTTCGATTTTTCTCCGACCCTTATTCCTCCTCTTTGCCTTGTCTTGATAAGATATACTATAGTTCGACCCCACAACAGTGATTATGAGGGAGATGGGAAATATCCCGGGATCAACATAGAGGGCCTCCCTCCCCCAACACAAATGGTAGAGCTACTGGTCAGTCGAACTTTGATCCCAAAACTCCTCCAACTTTGATCCCAAAACTCCTTCACAATATTTGTCACATTTATGCATTTTATGCAATTTAATATATATTTTTCAATCCTTAATAACTCAAAATGTATACAAGTAAAAATTATTTTTTTTAAAAAAAATGATATTCTAAAAACTAAATTATTAGACGAATCTAAAAAAATTACTTGACAATATTTTTTTATTTAATTGTGCTAGAAATTTGATCAAAGTTACTCAACGAACAGTGAGGAACCCCTTATGTGACAATTTTTAAGTAACGGAGTAAGTGTTATCTTTTTTATTTCTTTAAAAAAAAAGGTATCATGGCAAAACATTAGAATTGGCAAACAACAATCAATTTATATAAACCACACTGTAGTCAATGTTGTTAATTATATTGTACACTTGTGGATGTTGTGGAAGTCTCATGTCTATATAAACACCCACTCATTTGTATCGATGAGATATATGCTTTAAATTACCCCATCTCTCAATTTACTATTCTTTTCCCTGCATTGCACTTATCAATCCCCTCTATCTATTTTATCTATGCACGTTACACATCTATACAAGCTCACGGATATAAACATATATACTTAAATAATTACTTTATATATATATGTATTCGTACATTAAATATATTCTACATAAATTTTGACAATATATAAATAAAAGTGTAGTAAAAAAGAAAAAAGAAAAAAAAAATGTAGTTGAAAATAGAACGCTTGGCTTTATGCCTTTTTACTTTGTTTTTATAAGTGAAGCAATTAGAACCGCCATTTTTTATTTTGATTTTGACAAAAGCCACGTTACTAGTGCAAATAAAGTGAACAAGAACATTAATAACGCATCATTTTGTTCATAGTAGTTATTTTGTTGTTGATGCAGCCACCCTTGTTTACTCCAAATTAATTAAGCTCACATATATGTGTAGAGAACTGTCTGGAAGCATCATCCTTGTTTAGTTATATTTGGACAAGAAATGGTGAATGATACAATAAAATGATATAAATTTGTAGTCATAAAAGGAGCTTGTAAACTACTAGGTAGCTAGGCAACCTAGATGCAATGCCTAGTTTCTTCTATCTGCCTTGCTGGATTACCCTTTCCACCATACCCATCAAAATACAATACTTCCTCCGTCTCATTATTTTTGTTACGGACCCGCCCAGCACGTATGTTGATACACATTTTTAACGGTTAGTAATTTAAATTGTGTACAACAAAAAGTTATAAAAACTTGATTGTCTAAAACTACAAGATTAGACGAATTTAACAAGATCTCACCTGACTATATTTTTTCTTATATAGCTATGATAAAAATTCGAATCAAAGTTAAACAGTGAATAGTGCCAAAAATCATCCGTAATAAAAATACCGAGACGGGGTAGTATACCAAGTACTTCCTCCGTTTTTCTTTTATTTGCTCCATTAGAGTTTTAACTATACTACTTATTTACTAATGCACTTTGACTAAAAATTTTATCATATTTATATAAGTTAAAATATAGTCAAGTGAGATCTTGTTAGATTCGTCTCGTCATATAGTTTTTAAATATTGAACTTTTAGAATTTTTACTTGTACCGAACTTAAGTTATTAACGGTTTAAAATGTGCATTGGACTGCGTATTTGGTGGGTCTGTAGCAATTAAAACAAACCAGATGAAGTATATATCTATTGACCCTAAATATTTAAATACATAATTTAATGTATTTATCTAATTATTAATATTTTAAAATATATAGAGATAAAAGTTATAATATACTTTTAAACCTATTTTTATCATACAATTATAATAAAACTCATATTAACTATATTTTTTATTATTTACTACCTCCGTTTTCATATGTTCTTGATGTTTATTAATGTGTTACTATTCACCCATAGACTTTTACTTAAAGTTTTATCATAGTTATACAAGTTAAAATATAGTCAAGTGGGATCTGTTAGATTCGCCTCGTCGAGTAGTTTTTAAATATTGAACTTTTAGAATTTTTACTTGTACCGAACTTGAGTTATTAATGGTTTAAAATGTGCATTGGACTGCGTGAAAAGTGGGTATGTAAAAAAGATTTGAAAACGGATGAAGTAGTTTTCATATATTTTACATTGTTAATTTAATTTTATTAAATAAATACTAAATTTATGGTGAGACGACTACTCTTCATTTACAAAATTATGGATTCGCAAACTACTGAAATTCTAATACTCCCTCCGTTCCGTTTTAGTTGTTGTCCTCTTTCAGCTAAATTTCAATAACTAAGATATGCATTAATTAACTCAATAATTTTTACTTTTACTCCAACTAAACTATTTCATAATAAATGTCAAGCAATAGCATTTATTTAAAATAGAGGGCAATACAGTAAAAACATAACATAATTATCTAAAACTATTTAAAAATAACAACTATTGTGGAGTACTTTTTCATCTCTAAAAAAACTAGTACTTACTACTCCCTCCGTTCCTTTTTAGTTGTCTTTTTAGAGAGTAAAAAGTGTTCGAAAATAGTTGTCATTTTTAGGTAGTTATAGGTAGTTATAGTATGTTTTTACTATATTGTCCTTCACTTTACATAAATGCTATTTGTTGATATTTATTAAGAATGAGTTTAGTTGAAGGTTAAAAATGTAAATTTATGAGTTCATTAATGCAAACATTGGTTATTGAAATTGAGTTGAAAGAGACAACTATTAAGGAACGGAGAGAGTATTTTGGTATGGATGGAGTAGCTTAGCCAAAACTGTTTGGGAGTGAGCCGCACAATCAGCTATTTGACCTGCTTAATCACAATTTCCCAAAAAAACTCTTTTTAACATTTTCCAATGTATACAAATTTCCGTAAAACTTTTCTAGGGGACAGTTTAATAATTAAAGACATATTCCAGTGACATGGAGTACTAGGAGTGATTGTGTTTTCCCTTAGTTTTTTGTTATCATTTCTAAATTCTAGAAATCTTGGTTGGGCCAAAGAGTGTTTACTAGTACTACTAGTACTATTATTCACTGATTCCCAACAATCCAACAAACATAGTAATAATAATTACGACACAGAAGGAAGTATAATTGAGCAATCCTTCTTTATTGTAGTAGGAGTAGTAGTATTTTCCTGTGGCATTTAGAGCACCGATATAACAACTCCGATCCTCATGCATTCATTGAAACCAAAATGACAATTAGTAGTAGAAAATAGTAGTAAGGAAACAAAGTGGTGAAATAGTAGTATGATTGTTGTAGAAGGTAAAGGTTGAAAAAGGGAAATGGGGATTGGAAGAGAGTGAAAGGAATGTGAGTGAGAGATCAGTTGGGGAGTGGAGTGGAGTGGTGCAATAAAGACTAAAGAGATCGGCAGGCAGGAAATGTGGTCCTTATGAAAGCCCCCAGTTTATGGGCTCATATAATAGCCCAACACATGCATCCACAACTACCCCCCACTCTTCATCACAATATATATATATATATATATATACACACACACACACACACACATTAGTATGTTACATTAAATTCATTCTTCCCTGTACGTCTTAGAACACGTACCACACTAGGCCCCAGCCCCACCATTAATGAATGATCTACGTTCTCCTTTTCTGTTTCGATTACTCCATACTTCTATTATTTTTGGCTTATTTATGCAATTCATAGAAAGAAATACATATATATGCAATGTGTGTGTACGCGTGCATTATTAGCTTATGGGAAATAAATACAATATTAGTTTTCATTAAAAAAAAATATAGAGTATTAAATATAATGACATAATTGTCATCAAAAAAATATAATGACATAATATATATTTTTTAAAATAGTGTAAGAGAAAAAAGAGGTGATGTAGTATTTGTATGGTGGTCCTTGTTGCCTTGTCTACAAGACTACACAATAGTGTCCTCGTGACATGTTGTTTTTGTCTATTTTGTCTTTTGGTACAATTTGAATTTAATTTATTTTTTGACAATTTAAATCTCCCTCTCTCTCTCTTACTTTAATTTGACCGATTTTTATATTGTAATTTGATTTTGGTTCAACTCAATTTAAAATCTTTAAAAATATTAAGAGCATGTTTGTTTTGACTTTTGAAAAAAATGAGAAGTCAGTAGTAAAAAGAGAAGGAGATAAAAGAAGAATTCAAAAATAAAAACAGCTCAAATAATTGTTTGGATTGATATATTAAAATTTAAAGTTCATTTTCATCGGAAATATGTTTTGATAAATTGTACATAGAAGGACTTTTGATATACTAAAATGGACATAAATATTGTAAGGATATTTACAATATATTTTATTTCCTTTTTAAATGAGGATATTTTTGTATTTTTATTCCAAAATGATTTATTCTTTTAAAAAAAGTAACTCCTACCTACGTTGAAAAAAAATTGAATTTTGACTTTTGCTTCTCCTTTTCCTTTAAAAAAAAGTCAAAACAAACAGTTAAAAAAATTCAAAAGGACTTTTGGATGAAACAAAAGTTAAAAGGAGAAAAAATAAGCCAAAATTAAATTGCATATGTTGTGTATTTTGATGAAATATATATCTCATTTTGATCTCCTTTGATGCGAGGATTCAAAATTATCGGTGGCACAAAGATTGTAGCTTTCATTCAAATAAAACGCTGATAGTTTTTTGTTTCTGGGAATAGCGATTCAATAATGCATGTTTGGTGTTTCCTAATGAATTATGTATTACTACTACAGAAAAACATATGAGCGAGAAAAAGAAAATCAACGAAAAATATATCTAGAGTTACAGTCTTACAGATAGACTATTTATATATAAGTCAACAAGAGCCTGCAGTGCTTCAATCATTCGGCAAGATATAAACACAGAAACTAAAATACAGAAAACAATAAACAATGAATAAGGAGATTTTGTGACCCAATACGATCATCACCATTTACAATTGATTCTCCCCTAACATCCCAAGATTCATCCAACACACTGCCTCAATCCAATCCCTCACACCCTGTTTATTTAACATATTGGTGTTTAGTACCTACTAATTCCTTTAACCTGTTTCATCTCAAAATCAAAACCCCAAAACTAATCTAAGCTCCCATGCATACTGTTCTTCAAAAGATAAAACTCTTGGAAATACACAAATATAATGCAAAATGACTCAAAATCCAAAGGAAATACTATACCACAATAGCATGGTGGTTTCTTGATGCATGTTCCTTTAATCACAGAAGCTCATTGAGTCGTCTTCCCAAGACTCTCTCCTCATGAGGAATTGCTCTCCGTGAATTTTCTCATGTGTGTATATTGAAACAATGAATTCCACATATATATATAGCCCTCTCAGTTGAATATAGTCAATCCAGAGTCTTCTAGAAGATACAAATTCTGTTACACACATGAGGCACATCACTTAGCTTCTCCTTTGTCCTTTCCCATCAGAGTAGCTTATTGTCGAAAGATTATTACCATCATCAGCTTAACAATAATTATCTACAACAATTTAAGTATAATGTCCAACTCCCAACAAGTTGAGAACCAACTTAGCGAACATAATATGCCAAAAGAAAAGGGTACTAGTCCCAACCTTTGCCAGTTCATCCATTAATTAATTATTAATTACTACCTTAAAAATAGTAGTATTCAATTTTTGTAACAACAAAGGGTTGACATATTTGATCTACATATACTGCTATTAACTTTAGAAGTGCCCTTACACTTGTACACCCGTAGAATATGTGATCTCAGTTCTCAATGTTACTACTTACTAGCATGCGAAAAAACAAAAATAAAAATGAAAAACAATAATCATCGACAACAATTTAAGTATATATAATGGCCAACTAATTAATTTGGCTCGGGTCATGAGTTATGGCCTGGGATTAAATTAGTTCCATCACATTACCAATAGCCGCCATTGCGGATATTTTATTACTACTATGTTGGTTAAAAAAAAGTAATTTATTATATTTAAGTACTTGTATTTAGGGGTTCCATATACTGAAAATTTTTCGCCATACCATATACCGTATCGAAATTTACAGTATGAAAAAAAAAAATGTTGAAACTGATAAAGTAGTATTGCTACTTCTTGTAGAAATGTGAACGGAGGGAGTCTTATGTAAGGCTGCAACTTTGTACTATGCGGTATGTCATGAGATTGGGCCTACTGAAAGGTCCCTGTGGGCCTCTCAATCCAAACCATTTCGCAATTTGGGCTTACAACTTACAAGCAACATGAAAAGAGAACATCATCATGTGTATTCATGTTTACAAAAAATGCAACTTTGACCATCCTCCTGGTGTCTGAACTGAACTCCGGACATTGCTAAATTATTTATGCAAAACGGTTGTTAAAACTTAAAACACAAATTTCAATACCACGAGTGCGGGACAATACTCTAAAATTAACAATTAGCTAACTTCAATCAACCGGACAAGTTGGTAGTTCATAACATTACGTTTCAATTTTATTAAAATTGTTTTCAACAGTGTGGTCTGGTCTGGTTTCAGCAGCGAACGAGAGTTATAACATTGACAACACAATGTCCCTAGCATGAATTAATGGTGCTGAGGATTTGGGCCCTGAGGTGCCGACCTGTCTCCAGTGATGGGTGGCAGAGCCAACTTTTTGTCCGATTCTTGCATTCCCCTCCTATATTTGCCCCCCTCCAAAATCTCCAGAAATACTAATTCATCTAATAGTATATGCTTGCTGACGCTGTTTGCCCCATTGTTTCCCAATATTGGCATACTCCCAGCCCCTCTATAACTTGCAGCCGTTGAAACTTGAACCTGCAGTATAAAGATCACCAAAAGGGTCATCACTAATAACATTGTCGAGGACTGTTTCCTCATCGATCCTGACATTCTCTCCTTTTATGTGTTGATTGGATACAATAACTGGAGTTTGGGAAGGTAGTTTAGATCAATGATGAACACAATGGGATATGAGATGATATATATAGCAAAAGAATATTGATAAATAATACGCAGAGTATATATGTAGAGAAATTAATAAAATATTTGGATTGAGATACCAATCTGGATATTTCCGCAGTACGTTTTGGTCTTGCTATAATAAGTAGTATTCCGTGTAGTTGTTATCTACTCATGTAATGTTGTCCACTAATAGAGCCACGTTTAGTGGATTTTTTGTGGATAAAAAAGCATGCAGTAATCGGACATTATTTGAAAATATCAGATTTGGTTCAATTTTATTACACGTCATAAAACCTCAATTAATTAACTACCGAATTCAGTCACTCATCTGTTAGTGATCGAATTCTAAGGTTTAAATAGAAACTCCTTCAAGTTTCTGTACAGGCATACAAATAGTTTGTACCTACATAATGATCGGTAAGCATTCATAGATGATGTTGCTAATAGTCATGCACAATATTCAGTTAAAAATAATAAATTGTATTGCTTGGAGTGATGTCCGAGCATTAAAAAGTGATGTCTATATGCAGAGGAGGATTCAGAAATTTTTGGCAATAGTATCACAAAACAATAATGGAAGTCAAGTTGGAATCACGATTAGAGTCACAATAAAAAAACATAGAGAAAATCTAAATTGAAATTGATAATAGTGGTACCACTACAAAAATTGAGTGGTTGTACTAAGGCAATTCTATCCAAATATAAAAATTTTAAGCTTAAAATAACAATTTTATCAATTTGAGTGGTATCCGGTGCCACCATTCCTTTGTACATGGATCCACCTTTGTCTATATGCCTTTGAAGTGATGTTTACGATAGCATATGTGATGTGATATTATTCATCATTTTTTTCTTACACGCTCATCATTTATTATTTTAACACATCATTTTTGGGGCATCTAGCATCATCGGTGACGGCAGGTACTGTTGCCTGCACCCAAACTATTCCCGAAACTCGTTAGCTACAAAACATTTAGGAACGAATCCGGTAGCTAAATTGATCTATTTAGCTATAGTTGGAACTTGGAATGCTTATGGAAATGGATTGGATCGCCACGGTTGATCACTGAAAGCACCCACAAACTACATCAGAAAGAAAATACTAAGTATATAGAAAAAAACAGCCATGCATGCTTTAGCACTTTCCTTCAAAAGAATGTGGCCTTTAATTCCACGTCCGCCTTCAATGTTGATGCCCCTTTTCCCTTTCCATTGATATACTCCCTCCGTTGCTTTTTAATTGTTTATTTCAGCTCAATTTCAATAACCAATATTTGCATTAATTAACTCATAAATTTACATTTTTACCCTTCAACTAAATTCATTCTTAATAAATGTCAACAAATAGCATTTATGTAAAGTGAAGGGCAATATAGTAAAAGCATAGTAACTACCTATAACTACCTAAAAATGACAACTATTTTAGAAGATATTCTACTCTCTAAAAAGACAACTAAAAAGGAACGGAGGGAGTACTAATAAACAATTATTAACGGGGAAAGTTAAAGGAGCAAGTTTCGACCCCATCAACATTAATTTTTTTATGACTGATGAGGTTTATGCCCATGTTTTTTACACATGGTGACATGCCAATGTGCTTATCCACCTTGAGATTTTCAGTTATTCGTTTATCCAAAACCCAATTTAAAAATCTAATCCAAACCTTCACACAAGATTTAAAGCGCTACACGACGGAAAAACGACACCATGGCTGTTTAGGTCAGTGACTGGTGTCTGACAGTAGACATCATATGGGGAGAGTGAGTATCCACATAATCCAGTGGCTATTATATGTTGAATGAACAATACTAGGAAAATAGCGTTGCTAAGGTTATCCAGAACTATTCACACAATCAAGACTTATAAGTAGAAAACTTGATCCATCCATTTGTATTTTCTTACATCTTGAAGTTGCAGCACTATATTATTGTTGTTGTAAATGAGAAAATGAACTCAAAACTTAAGCAACAGGCATATTACAATAGGATCAATCAACTTTATTACCTTAAAAATGATACACCACATAATTAAATTATTGGCAAACATATGAACAGTTTGATTTCAACCTCACCTGACAATGGAAGTAATAAAGTAGACGGATGCGAGGGAGATCGGGTAGAGCAATACGACGAGCCAGCCCACCCAACGCAGAAACGTCGTGCAGAAGCACACAAATATGTTCATTCCTATGCAGAAGATCATGACCACCAGAATTTCAGCTGATGCATCTGCTGTCAGATTGCGTGCGAAAACTGGTGCTAGGAACATTATTAGTCCGATCACATTGTTCATGTACACGCCACTGTAAATCTGCCGAATGGATGCAAAATGATCTCAATCCTTGGTAACTGTTTTTACTTTAAAAAAAATTTCATTATAAAAATCATAACTTGATAGCGTTTTGAAAGAAAACCAAACCGCGGAAAGTGTCAAAGAGATGGAATTTTGAGTCCTCTGTCGCGCAGAAGTAATGGACTGAACTGCAATGCCGTAGTTCATAGCAAACGGTATGGCCAAGTACGATACAGCAAAGGATGACAAATGTGCAGCCTGTGAGAAGTCCAGGACTGTCTGGATCAATGGCGGTGCAAGTGCACACAACATGAGAGTCCCGAGTATCACGTAAAATGCAGCTGTCAGGTAGTTCCACCACGAATTGTTCGTCGTTTGGTTTGTGCTCGTGCTGCTTGCCAACAATGGCTGCCCACCATTCTGCATTGACCAGCACCATTTTGTTACTATTGTGAATCCAAATTCACATTAGGTAAGAGATGTCCTTATTCATTTTGGACTCAATTAAATGCATTTATTCTGTGTCGCATATTTTGAAACAGAGGTGAAATCGAGTACGTGTCTTTTTGTTCACCTGAGAAGTGTTGCCCCTACCACCAGTAGTACTGGTGGTGCTGCTGCTTATTTGTGACGACAGTTGGTTGGACATCAGGTCGGAAACTAATTTAGTCATGCCTTGGAAGAACTCATCCTGGCTTATATTTCCATCACCTGAGGTGTCGAAAAATCTTATTACATTTTCTATATCTGCCTCTGTGCTTTTGTCATCCTCGCCCATTCTCACTCCTAACAGCAGAAGCTTGAGCTCTGTCGCTGATACGGTTGAATCGCTCTTCTTAATTTTATCAAACAGCCTGTTAATGTTATACATAACTTATTTATTAATCAAGTTACATGGATGCATACTCATCTAAGAGTCTACAAGCTTCATTCAAATGACCGTTTAACTTGTAAATGTCAAGCTAAAAGTTTGAGCTAAATAGGGCAAAACTCACTGCTGTATCTTTTGGGTATCAGGAATTCCATTCCTTGATACAAGCCTGAGTAACTTATCTTTTGCGTATTTATTGATCAAATACTCAAATCTTCGATTCTGTATCCATGGCTGGAATATCTGGAATTCCAAATAGTGTTTGTTTAGTAAAGAAATAGGACTATACTGCATAACTAATTAATTAAATGTAGGTCAACGAGTTGCTGAATTTATATAGTACTTATAATTTTTGTTTCAAGATTAGAACAAGAGAGTTAAGGAGTAGACGACAATAAGAGTCAGTCATCCTGGAAAACAATACCTGATAGATGATGTAACCAATGAGTAAAATAACTGTGATGATCAGCGCAGCAAGGATAAAATATCTTCTTGATGAACTGAAAAATCTAGCTAGCAAAAGGACTAGAAACGGGATAAGGGTCAATAGCATTATACGGGCAGTGTAGCTTGTTTCAATATCCGTGACAACGCCAAAATTGCCTGATACTACATGAAAGAATCAATGAAGTGCATTTAGTTAGTTCACAGAAGTAAACCTAGATTAATATTTATTTCCATGAATGATTTAATTAGATTAGGAGTATAGGAAATAGAATTGAATACCCCTTGTGGTTGTGGTGTTTGGTGCTGGGGCGGTGGCAGTAGAAGATGCAGAGAGATCATAGCTTCCAACGACAACAGAAATTCCCCATATTAGTGTAAGAAGCATGACCGCTGTTCCTGCGACGAGCCCCATGCCAAACTTGGCACCTTGCTGTGCGGCTTCATCGCTTCCAGAGAGTGCAGATACTACAACATTACAGGATAACCTAGAATTATACTAGTAAGAATTGGTGGATATATGAATGTTGCTATGCCTATGTCCGAGGCTATAATGAATGAATGAATGAATGAACTTCTCTCGTGTCCTTGTGTTTCTTCTATGCACATGCCTGTGAGCAGGGGGAGAATAAAGAGAATATGGGCCTAAAGGATCCATTAATGATGGGCCAATATGCCCAATAATAATCCTATACTGTTGCCTGTTGGAAGTATTATTGGGCCTTAAGGATCCCTTAATGATGGGCCTAAAGGTTCCTAGTAAAACCATAATTTGGGCCTAATGAGACTTTACACAATTTCACAAGGCCCAATAAATAATTGAAACTCGTATAAATTGCTGTTTTGTTATTGAAAATTCTTATTTTCCTACTGAATTTACTTACATTGTCATTTCAACAGAATAGCTTAAACAGTAACAAGAATATATATGTATGGTGTATCATGTATGCAGTGATAAAAAAAAAAAAAAAAGGTAAACGAATTGAAGTGATGATGTTATTGTACCAAGAACGAGGACGATCTGGGGGATGGTGCCGAGAACCTGGAACAAGCTGGCTCCAAGAACCCCAGGGCCAATAATCTGGAAGAACAAGTTGGAGCCATTAGCCACAAACTGTCCACCCACGGACAGCAGGATTTCGTAGACAACCACAAGGAACAGCAAACCCCAGATGTTGGTGGAGCACGGCAGGAACCCATATATCGGCTCGCACGTCACCGTAGTAACTGCAACAGCAGCAGCAGCAGCACCAGTGTCAGTGTGAGTGTCCGTGACCAGCTCAAGCCGGCCTGATGATGAATCCACGCCGGTGGATGTC
The DNA here is from genome assembly GCA_030278955.1 of Hygrophila difformis. Lineage (NCBI taxonomy): Eukaryota > Viridiplantae > Streptophyta > Magnoliopsida > Lamiales > Acanthaceae > Hygrophila > Hygrophila difformis. Next base: position 7,254,033 of record JAOANR010000006.1, read on the forward strand.
TCCGGTCCGATCCGACGGCTGTGGCTGTGCGACAGCCGGCTCACCACAAGTAAAAGCACAAGTATGGGAGATATAATGAGGGGAAACTTCTTCATGTTGGGATTGGGATGGTGAGTGATATACAAAATGCTAGCTTAGCTACATACGGCACTCCTTGGGGAGATTGTATTATGCAGCTTAATTAATTTATTTATAGAGTAAGTAGAAACTAGGAGAGGTTTTATTATATACTACCTCCGTTTTTGTGAATATGAAACATTTGCTTTTTTGACACTATTCATCGTTCAACTTTGATTCACGTTTAAACAATAGTTATAGAAGATTAAACATAGTCAAGTGAGATCTTATTAGAATCGTCTCATCTTGTAGTTTTATAATATCATTTTCTTTTATATTTTTTTACTTATACACAACGTGAGTTATTAACTGTTAAAAATGTGTATTGGATACGTGCACAGGGTGAATGTTGATGATCATGATGATGATGATGATAATGATGATTTTTTTTTTTGCAAGAATATTGAAGAAAATACTATTTAATTAACTGGAAAGTGGAAACGGATGGGATTTGACTTGATTTTTAATTGCTGATTGTGCATTTGACTTGACAGGAAACCGCCATGATCTCGTCACAAGTTGGCGCGAGTATCCCGAAGACACGAACATTACAACGAATTAATTAATTTTACAATAAAAAAATTTCTTAATTAAAAATATCATTAAGAAATTATTAAAATGCATTTTAAAATAAAAATTAAGACTAAAAACAAATGAAAATTAGAAATGGGTATTAATTAGTTATTGGAAATATGGCTTGAACACTTGGTCAAATATCTCAATTTCTAATTTTATAGAAGTCCAAACTGTCCGTTAAGCCTTGAGTCTGTAACACAAAAAAAAAAAAAAAAAAAAAACCTTATTAGCTAGGTTTGTTATTAAATCTTAAGTATTGGTTAAGTAGTTGTGATATTCTCCGTATAATTATAATTAGTAGAAAATAATTATAATCAGCCGCCGTGGTCCGTGGATGATATAATCCCACGTAACAATTATTTATTACTTCCTCTGTTATCAAATAAGTGCTCCACTTCTGCATTTCACGCAGTCCAAGACACATTTTTAAATATTTATAACTCAAATTGTATATAAGTAAAAATTATAAAAATTTGATATTTTAAAACTACGTGATTAGACGAATCTAACAAGATCTCATTTGACTATATTTTATCTTATAGAACTATGTAAAAAATTTGATCAAAGTCACTAAATGAATAGTTACTACTATGCAAATGACTCATTTATTTGAGAACGGAGGTAGTATAGTTTTAAAATTAGAGCCTTTATTGTCTGAAAATTAGTGAGATCCAATTGATATTCCTACTATCAATAAATTACTAGCATTTTTTTTTTTTAAAAAAAAATCATTTGATTGCACAAGAACCTATTACTACAACTATCAGCATATCCCACGGTATGAAATTTCGTGCTATGTCAATTGAGAAACTCTTTATTTGTAAGCAATAATATTAAATTTGTACTAGCTAGTATTTATCTGTCATTTCTTTATGAAGTACTAAACGATTTAATTTGTTTTACGTTTTTATAAGCGTGGGCTGACAGTTGATTAGTGGAGACTGGAGTGCAGCTCCAACGTAAACAGACACTGATCTGACTACTCCCCAACAAGTTGGAGCTAGTAGGTGCATGCAGCGGCGCTTGTGAGTTGTGAGATCTATCTGGTGTTGAGAACCGGGAGCTGCCGAGTGTTTCTTATTGTAGTAGTACGTCATATTGTATGAGTAATTAACTAACAAGTTGTTCAAAGAGTTTTACCTAATCCTCACCAAAACCCCTTGTCAATTGCAATTAATTAAATTAATTGTCAAGTTGGGTAGTAAGCACGCTAGCTGGCAATGTTTAATATAATTAGTATATATAGTAGAAGCGTACTAGCTTAGTAATATACTCCTACACTTTTAGCTAGCTTAGCTTAGGGTCCTTTTGAATTTGGAAAATTGGAATCACATATTCACATCACATGTGCATTTCCTTCTTACTTTCTGTTGTTTCTTATTACCTAGTTACTAATTCCATTCCATTATTTGAATTCATTGTATATCTTCTATAGCGTGTGCTAGAATGAAATCGCAGAGAATAGAATTACAAAGAAAGATAATTCTGTCATAAAAAGAGAATTAATTATCTTGTTGGAACATAATGAAATTAAATTTCTTATTTTTCTTTGATTAGAAAAATTCATTATGTTGTTTTTTTGTTCTAAATAAAAAAATATAAATATAAATAAAATGTTTATATATAACACCTATAATTTTTTTTATAATTATGATTTATTTATAAAAAACAAAAAAAATGCACAAATTAAGAAAAAATGAATTTGATAATTGATTTTGGAGCGCCTCTTGTGCGACAATTGATTTTCGCCAATTCTCTCTATTTTATAAAGAATTGAAACTAGAGATTGAGAATCATTTTATTTCTCACTTTTAAATTCTTGATCCAAACAAACAAGAGAATTTGGTTCAATTCCCTTTCCCACTAAGGAAACTTTGACAAAATTGGTGCTAGAGTGAATAGTAAAAAATTGGATTTAAAAATAAATTGTAATACCAATAGATTCCACTTTATAAATAGTATTTATTTTAAACTCATAGAAGCACGAGCTAAATATAATGTTGAAGGAAGATGCCGTACGCGTGTGGCACATGGGGGAATAATAAAGAGAAGACAGAATAGGGAACAGAAAGAAGAAGATTGAAATAAATATTAGTGGTCATAGATGCAGGAGTATGCGAGCGAATCCAATCTTCAGGAGGAGTCTGTATGCGGCTTCTGTTGGATGTACAGCATCGAAGAACACGTACTTGGAATCATCTGGACATATCCCAATCCCTGCATGGCATGTTTCCCCAAATTCTCTTAATCCACTCCCACAACACCCTACATTTCCTTTCAAAAAACCTGCGCCGCATTCATCATTACATATATATAACACTACTACCTGTTAAATTTTATTATTTGGGGGAAGAAAAAAAAAACAAATTTAAGAAAATGAAGACTACAAGTAAGTACTAGTACTAGTTAATAGTTATACTATACCGTAGCGGATAGGGTTTTTAGCCATGTCTTCCAATGTATCCAACACATCCGAAAAATAAACTTTGGCTCCCAGCTGGGGTAATAATTGCATGGCCGCCACATTTTTCCGGACAATCGAATTGAAATCCCGTGCCGCAGATGTAAAAAATTCAACACATTGGCGATCGATGATGGGGTCGTTGGGATGGTAGAGGGTTATCACTACTGGCAAGCAACCCAATGGAGGGAGGCCAATCAGAAGGATCTTTCTTGCGCCCACCAGGACCAGTTCCTGCATAGTATTATAATAAAAACACGTACACCATTGTAAACCAGAAAAACCCTGCAGGTTGGGCATCAGGTCCTTAACTAATAATAATAATAATAATGGCCTTATATAAATTTTTATGTGGCACCTGTATGAATTGCTGAACATGTTGCAGAAGAAAGTTGTTGTAAGCCGAAATGTTGTATTGCTGTCTTCGTTGGGATGGGCGCCATAGTAAGTCCACAAGATATCGTTAGTGCCTGCGCTGATCATGAATGCAGCATTCTTGATAATGTTGTCGGTCTCCAATTTTCCGATTGAGAGATGGAGCCTTGCTATGTATTCTCTGAAATTTTCGAGCTGCTTTTCCATTGATAATACATTCTGCAAAATTATAGTATACTAGTAGTATTAATATTCGATCTATTCACCAACTATTATTTGTAGTACGTACTTGAATCCGGACAAATTAGGTAATGAAGAAGGATCGGTGCCACATAGGAGCATACCACTAACTGTGGTGTAAGTGGATCGAATCCTGAGCCCGCAGACGCAAAGCAAACTCCGGTCTTCATCTCCTCCAGACTCACCGTTTTGTCTAAATATGCCGGGACAAACTCCTTAATTCCCAAATACGTAGCTGTCTCGTGAATATATATATATATATACACAATCAATCAATTTGTCATCAATTCGGATTAAATTAAACATGCATATATATATATAGATGTTAAAATTATATTTTGAACAAATTAATAATTACCGAAAAGATCAGGGGTGAGTTTGCCATTGCTAAACCTTCCGGTGGGGATGTGGTCGGGTAAGTCCTTACCATAGGGCGGGAAGTTGCTTTTGGTATTGGTTAGCAAGTGGTTGTTGTTGCCCGAATCCACTGTGGAATCTCCAAATACGAAGACGGCAGAGAGTAACGGATTTTGTGGCTTCTGTGAAAGTGCATATGGAGCTTGGGAAATGGCTACCAGCACTAGCACAAGAAACTTGTTGTCGACAAGGGAAATACAACGTTGTTGCGACTGCATATTTTGGATATTGCAATGAAACCTGCTCTTCTTCTTCGCCGTCTCTGTGGAGATCAAATAAATAGCAGTCTAGCTGGTGTGCTTTGTCTATTACGTACATTTGTTGGCGGAAGGTCTGCGTCATTATTAAAATCACTCAATTTTTTTCTGTTGGTGAGTGGTGACCATTCTACAAATTATATATAGTCTGTAGCCGTCGGCTAAATTAGATCCTGGTAGGGTGGTTGTGAATTTTTATTCAATTTGGCCGGAAAAACCATTAGGCCCACAAAGCCCAAAAGTAAAATACAAATAAATTTTGCTTTTATGGAGTTGTTGCACTTACCGTCAGTCCCCCTAATTTGGTGGAGGGAAAAAAAACAATCAAACAACCAAATTTCTCATTCATTCATTCATTCCTCTCATTTCCTTGTTTTCTTCCAACCAAAAAAGAATTCTAATTCCAATCGACAGAGCGCTGCATTGATATGCAATTACCGCAATCCGATCAGTAGCAAAGGGATCGGGTCGAGATCGCAGCAACGAAGAGGATGGGAGCGTACAGAGCGGATGAGGATTACGATTACTTGTTCAAGGTGGTTCTCATCGGCGATTCTGGCGTTGGGAAATCGAATCTACTCATGCGGTTCACCAAAAACGAGTTCAGCCAGGAGTCGAAATCCACGATAGGCGTTGAGTTTGCCACGCGGTCAATTCCAAGTTGATGATAAGATTGTCAAGGCTCAGATTTGGGATACCGCCGGCCAAGAAAGGTGCTAATCAAATCCTTTTTGCCCTAGCCTCAGAATGTTTTTCTTATATATTAATAACGTACTCTTGTAATAATGTCTATTGCCTGATTCAAATAAATTTGCCTTAGGAGACTGTTGTGATATGCAATCAAGTGATTTTTATAGGCAATGAATTCGATTTCCTTGTTTTCACACGAAACATCATTGATCAATTGAACAGTTTTTTTCTTCCCCCCCCCCCCCCCCCCCCCCCCCCCCCAAAAAAATGAGAGTTATGTCGCAGTCTTCTTAAACTTAATGACATAATTCATCCCCTTTTTAGGCAAATTTGCACTACTTCTTGTGAATAGTTAATCGTGTTTGTTTTCTACATTTGTTCATACTCGAATCCTATAAAAACCTGCTGAATGTCTTCTTTTCCCCATTTAAAAGGTACCGTGCAATCACAAGTGCCTACTACAGGGGAGCTGTGGTGCATTGATAGTGTATGATGTGACACGCAATGTAACCTTGAAAATGTTGAGAGATGGCTGAAGGAGCTACGGGGGCACACGGACAGGAACATCGTGATCATGTTGGTGGGGAACAAGGCAGATCTGCGGCACTTGAGAGCAGTGGAAGTAGAGAATGCCAAGGGCTTTGCAGAGAGGGGAGAACACATTTTTTATGGAGACATCAGCCCTGGAAGCGAAGAATGTGGACAAGGCCTTCACAGAGGTGCTGACACAAATCTACCACGTGGTGAGTAGGAAGGGCGCTCGACATTGGGGACGACCCATCCGCCCTGCCAAAGGGACAAACCATTAACATTGGTGGTAAAGATGATGTATCAGCTGTCAAGAGCAGTGGATGCTGCTCTGGGTGAGGAGGATGAGGGAAACCATGTTGACAGATATATAAATAATACAATTTGTGATTAACTGTATAGTAGTAGAACAACCTTGTTGATTTTGTTTAGAGACAAACTGGAGGGGGGGGGATATATGCATGCATTGAGAGGATATGGAAGAGGAAGAGAGAGGACAGATAGATTAGGTTAGGTTAGTAATTTCTTTGGTGAGTTGTTTTTTTTATATATATAAAAAAAAGTAGGGCTTTTGATGCGCATCCAAGTTATTGCTTCATATCCTTAACCAGATTGATTGATTATTTTAAGAAAACAAGTGCATTTTGAAGTGTCCATCTGTATGTGTTTTATATTATCATTGAATGCTTTTCTGTTCTGGGATAAAATAGATTGTGGAGGGCAAATGGGCCCTGTAGTTCGTTGGTGTATTTGTCAAAATAGGTAGATGGGAAAACCAAGCATGAAGGACACTCCCTCCCTCTGTTACATATTTGTCACATCAGCTTTCCTTGGTAAAAAAATTGTCTGAAAAGTGAGAGTTTATAAGATGTGAAAGATCTACAAGTTTATTGCTGAATGATGTAGAAGTGGTGTTGAGGCTCATGATTCATGAACACTAAACACGGACGAATAATCTTCTTTTGTTTTAGATGCATTGGAGTTATGAGACTGTATACTTTCATCAATACATTAGCACTGCTTAGTTGAGAAACGATATCTTATGCTACTACATCTAGAAAGGATCTTCGTTGACTCAATGAGTTAAATGATTCTATACTCAAATACACCTCACTAATATATTGTGGAAATGATCACCCTTAATATATTACTATAATTTATTTATTGAGTATAATGACAAGATACGGAAATGCACATTTACACTGAACTGAATGCGGCATTTAAGGAATTGCCCCCCAACGGGTCCTCAGCTCCTCTCAAAAAAAAAAAAAAAAGCCTTTCCTCTTCTAGATATTGATTCATTGGGGTGAGAGTTTTTCCCAGAATCCTTTGGCATTTGCGCAACTAAATCCTGCAAGCTGGTGAAGCACTGGAATTTCAAGTTTCCAACGACTGCATCACATCACATGCTGAAGATGATGAAAAAGGACGCATTACAACCTTAGTTGTCAATACACATGCCCACTTATTGGAATGATAAAATAATAATCAAAACCCGCAACTTTCCCCTTTAACACGAAAATCTAATACATTTGTTTCACTTGTTTTAACCATTATTATCTTAAAATTATCTAAAAGTACATGTTAATATAAAATATATACTACCCTCCGTCTCGTGTTTTGTTACGGATAAGTCAAGTGAGATCGTGTTAGATTCGTCTAATCTTCTAGTTTAGACAATTAACTTTTTATAACTTTTTCGTTATACACAATAAGTTTATTAACCTTAAAAATGTGTATCGCATACGTGTTGGGTGGGTCCATAACAAAAATAGTGAGACGGATTGAAGTATATTCTAAAATTACAGTTATAAACGATTCTAACAAGGATGACCACAAACTGTGTTTTTTTTTTTTTTTTAACTATAGTTACTTTCAAGGGCACCATTATTTTCTCTATATAAGAGGCAATAAGATCACTTCGATAAATAGAAATCTTATGGAAGTTGAAACATATGTAAATAAAGTTGGTGTCAATCTATCTCACTAACCATTGTGCTCAATAATTGTTACACAACTAGTAGGCTGCCCACATTTGGTAAAAGTTGACAGGTATAAAATCTTTTAGTCCCCCGTGAAGACATACAAATAAACATGAACCCAGTTATTTTCTTCCACAAATTGATACGAGGTTGCTTCATCCTCAACCTAAAGATAACCAATAGCGTGGATCTCAGTGTGTGCATCCAGGTTTGGGGCCCAAAAGTTCCCAAAATGCACAAAAACAGAAATTAAAAGGTTTCGAGTGACATGTTTATATACTACAACTGTGTTGAGAAATCAATTGCTACTATTGTTTCCTTGGTCCACAATATGTAATCAATTGCAAAGTCTATATTCCTTCTCAAGAAAAATATACTCCTAATTTGCACAACAGCACAAGAAAGTCGAACAGTCTTTAAATAAACAGATGAATCTCTTTTTTGATTTAGGCAGATATGTTCACTTCTCACTCCTCGTAAGGAGCAAAACTTGGGCCTCTGGGCATCCTACAATTTGTACAGGAGGAAACGTAATCTTTGCAGTATTACTCAACCCAAGTCAATCCAATCACATAAAGCTTAAAAAGACAAATACTCAATAATGCACTTCATTCCTTATAAGCAAGATTCATTGTAAACATAAGCATAAAAAAGTAAGCAACTTCAATTGGTCGCTTGGAATGAACTTGTGTGTGTGCAAGTGAAGGGAGATTGTTCGAAAAGGAGTACCTGGATTCTTGTTTTCTTGTCCCGGGCGGACTTCTCATCATGTTCTCCTATCATCTCATTCTGCTATACAGATGCCTTCAGCTTCCCCACACCACCGTAATCGGGTTCGAGAACAACGACAAGAAAAATTGGGTCGAGAGAATTATGCAGGTCAGAAACCACACTGAATTCCTCAATTTTTTTGATCCCTGTGAATTAATTGATCATTGAATTAGGCTATTGTTATTGAAAACTTTCAGGCAGAACCCAGAGACGTAAAAACGGCGCTTGACGTTCTTACGTCGAACATCTCAGCGGCAACATTCTTGGCGTCCGTGTCCTAACTCTGAGGCGCGCTGATCGGCGCCTGATTGCCAATAATTCCAACATTTTCCAGAGCGAATTGATATTCGGCGACACTCGACCCTCAACCGTGTCGATCAAATACATTACCCTCCTCATCTGCTTCCTCCTGGCCTTTTTCGTGCTCGTCCAGTCATCCAGGTGCTTCATCCACGCTAATTACCTAATAACCACCCCCGACAGCGACATCTCCATTGAATACGTGGCGCAGGCGGTCATTCGTGGAGGGATTTCTGGTCGATCGGGCTGAGGGCGCTCTACTTCGCCACCACTTGTTGCTGTGGTTTTTTGGGCCCATTCCGATGTTCGCGACTTCCGTGGCGATGGTGGTGCTCCTCCATTACCTGGATCGGGACACGAGTTCAATGAAGAAGATTCGATCGCGAGGAATCGGAAACGCAACGCTCAGGAAATCAGACGCAGCGATCTGAACTTGCTGCGAGATGGGAATTCCGAAGAGGTTTAAAGGTTGAGTTCTTGGATCATTCATCAAATCAAAATGAAAACAGTTTATTAGTAAAGCGAAACCCGAAATTTATTGTCAAGAAAGAATATGTACTCTAGTGTACTTGTGGTGCGAATTGAATTACGGGTGTTGTAAATTGCAATTCAATTGGGTTACGTACTTGCGGCCCATCACCCAATGCTGCAATGCATGGTCTTTCAAGAATCACTATCCTTCCAAATTCAGAACTAATTAATGGGGCTAAAAAAGTACTACAAAAATGATTTCTACACTAATGGAGGCTGGTTTGTCAATCAACAATTGCAAAAACATATTACGTCAACCTACTCCAAATCTAAGCTAATGAATTTGTAAGCATTTTTCTACTACTACTACTACTACTACTACTATCATCATCATCATCATCATCGACATTATTATGAAGTATATTTTATGGGGGCCATTTCTTCGTAATTTTATTCCAATTTACAACATTTTAAAAATGGTGGTTATATATATGAATGATTATTGAGCATACGCACAACAAAGTAACAACCCAGGTACCTTTTTATTTCGGTAGAAAATGAAAATTGCAATTTAGAAAGGTCTTATGTTTTAATACTACTCTCTAAAATTAATTGATTTATATTTTTCTTTCTTTTTGCTGCTTGAATAATTAATTACATAAGACAGAAAATAAGTTAATAGTTTTGTGAAGTTTGGTTAATTAATAACTGTAATAACCAGGTTGTTAAAATAGCGATTCTGATTGTAGGATAGCACGATCCTACAATCCTAGCCATAAAAAAACGATACGGACCTCTTAGGATCGAGAAAATGTGTTAGGATCGGGATAGGGATCGCAGGATTGCTATGCGATCCGATCCTAACCTCTATGTTTTTTGTTTTTTTTTTTTTGAACAAAATTACTTATTGTTTCTTACCTCTTTATGGTTTTGATTATACTGTATTTTGTCAATTTTGTTTAATATAGTCTTTGCAATTTGAACCCAAAATAGTTATTGTCAGTGCTAACTCCATTGTATCATGAATAAGCATGCTATTAACTATCAAATTTTCTTGTTCAAAATAGATCTAAAATAGATATGTCCAATTCTAACTATCACCAGTTTAGTGAGATAATTACAAGCGCCTTAAGTTTAAAAAATATAAATAACAATTTCATAGATTTTAAGATCCTAATCTTATAAAGACAAAAACGATCCTATATAGGATACCGATCTTAACAACCTTGGTAATAACTAAGGGAGGTATAGAAGTACTGTGTTTCTTAACAAAGAGTAGTGGAATGGGGATGAGGTGGAGAGTAGATGGTGATAAAAGGCTGTCACCGGCTCAGAAGTCTGAATGCATGTTTTGCATTAGCCTACGGGTGAAGTATATGCATGGTGGGGTCCCAAAAGTGAACACGTACGTAGTATACTGGATGACGCCCTGGCCCTGCTCCGTTTTTTCTTTTCAGTAAGGTTTGTTGATGCTAATCTAACACAAAATTTAAGAAAAAGTAAAAGAAAAGCGATGAATGTAAAGAAAGACCGAAAGAAAGCAATAACAAAAGATAGAAATTGAAAAAAGTTAATAGTAATTGCAAGGGGCAGAGGGCAGAGGAGCGTGCAGTGTATTATTTCATCTTGCTTCTCTTTTAAATGCATCTTTCTGTATTTCACATCGTCCAAGACACATTTTTTAAAGGTTAATAACTCAAGATTGTACCATAAATGAAAATTATAAAAATTTGATATTCTAAAACTATGTGATTAGAGGCGAATCTAACAATATCTCACTTGACTATATTTTTCTTATATAACTATGTTAAAAAAATTAATCAAAGTTACTCAATGAATAGTAATTAATGTGCAAATGGATCATAATATTTGAGAGTTGAGCTAGTATTATTGTATTCCGAAATGGTCTCTGTTACCACTGTCAGTACTGGCATTTAACTTTTCTACCCGCCGCTTTGGTAGTGGTAAGTTTTCTACCTAAAATGACGAAAAACCCTTGGTCCGATGCTTGACTCGGATCCGGTCCAAATAATTGCACGGGCCAAGGCTTTAATTAATAAACATGATTAGAGTGATGGCTTGGTCCGGACTATTCACACTTGTCCGCACATTATTATACTCTTGGTCCGCACACTTAAATACACGGAACAAGTTAAGTTTAGGGTTTTTGGATGGCTTTGGTCCGACTATTCACTTTGTCCGCACATTAATATAGTCTTGGTCCGCACACTTAAATACATGGACAAGTTAGGGTTTAGGGTTTTGGAACCAAGTAAGGGTTTATTTTTTTTTTGTTAGTATTATTATTATTATTATTATTTTGTTTAATTTTTGTTATTATTATTATTATTATTATTACTATTACTCACTACTATTTGTATTATATTTTTATATTCTTTAAATTTTTAATTTGTATAAAATATTATTTTCTCTTTTTTTTTTTTCCCACAATTTTATTTTTTTCCCTTTTTTTTTTTTCTTTTTTTAGTTTTCTTTTGTTCTTTTTTTGGTTTTTTTAAGTTTTCTCTCTTTTTTTTTGTTTTTTGTTTTTTTTTTTTTTTTTTTTATTTTTCTTCTTGTTTTCTTTTGTTTTTTTTTTTTGTTTCCTTCCTTTATTTTTTTTCTTTTTTCCATTTTTCTCCTTTTTTTTTTTTCCTTTTTCTTTCTTATTTCCTTGTTTTGTCTTTTGTTTATTTTATTTTTCTTTCCTCTCCTTTTTTTTCCTTCTCTTTCATTTTTTTCCTTTCCTTTCCTTTTCTTTTCATTTTTTTCTCTTTCTTTTCTTTTTTTTTTCATTTTCTGTTTTGTTTTTCTTTTTTCTTTTTTTCCCTTATTTTTTTTTTTATTTTCTTCATTTTCTTCTTGTTTATTTTTCTTTTCTTTATTTTTTTTTCTTTCATTTTCTTTTTTCCATTTTCTCTTCTTTTAATTTTCTCTATCTTTTCTTTTATTTTGTCCTTATTTTATTTAACTTTTAATTTAGTAGTGTAATATTATTGCCTTATAAATTGATTAGTATATTTGAATAAATTATATTACAAAATTATTATAATAATAATAAAAAATAAACACTTATTATTCCAATTTTTCTCCAACATACGGATCCGCTATAATGCATTGTATTGCATAAAGCCCCATCATTTATGTATTTTTGGAGATGGAACATATATAAGAAGTCTTCTTCACAGCATATTCCAGCGAATAAATCTCTGTCCTAAATGCAATATAATGAAACTATAGTTGCCGAATCCTCATATTCCCCCAGATATTGACGAATGATATGAAAAATAAGATACATTTAAAGAACCTGTTGTGGCAGCGCGCCTTCTGTTATAGGATGTCGAATCTTTTTATTCTCACGCAGTTGATGCTTCAAACTCTGCTTTATTCTGTTCGAAATTGCATTTCTTCTCCCTATGTTCGAAATGTTCAACCTGTACATGGTCGGTCTGGACAGGCCTGACTTTTGCTTGAAGAAAGGAGTAATATTTGGAATGTCACAATCACTACATGCACCATGTTGTGGGCGATCGTTCCTCAAAATGTGGACTTTAGCAATGTCGCCGACGCCAAAAATTGTATTCCCATGTGGTGAAATTTACCCAATCTCCGAATCATTGTTGGAAATTCATATTCTCACGTATCCGATGCTTCAAAGATTGTGCTTCATTCTATTCCAATTTGCATTTCTTCTCCCGATGTAGTGACCGTGCATCGAAATGTATTATTTTTACGTATACCTCACATTCCATTGCAATGAAATTACAGACTTTCAACAATAACCTGCAGGCAAACATCCACAATTTATGAGTAAACAATATGAAAATAATAATAAGAATAAGACTTGAATAATAGTGTCATTACCTCATTCTATTATGAATTTTGCCCTTAGCAACTTCTCAATCAAGCTGTAGCTGATTGCCAAAAATGCTACTCCTTATGTTCCATGAGTATAATTTCACCATACAATGGTTAAACGGGTTTTTCCCGTTTAATGCGGCGGACCCACCCCGCTAATGCTTGTCCCTCCAACTGTGGTCATTCCAAACCTTCCACAGGGAAACTGCCGACTTTCATCTTTCCTCCATCTCACTCTGATTGTTTGAGTCGTTTATAGGGTCTGCAAATTCGAAAACGTCACAATCATAACATTCACATTGATGCAGCGATTGTGCTCCTATATGTGGTATTCTTACACATGCCTTCCATCCCCGAAAAGTGACGCCGACCTTCAACAATAACCTACCGTTAAACATTTATGATATATAAGAATGCCAACGGTGTGAATAATAGTTGCAATAATAATAACAATAATAAAAGTAATAAAAATAATAACAATAATAACAATAACGTCTTTTTTGATTTAAATGTAAATAGTTATTTAAATTTAACCTGAAGTTGTTTATGGCAGAAGACTGATTCTCGATGCTTTATCCACATCAATATGGGGCCCGATCTGTGGAACCACGTGTCGCGTACGGAAACCCCAACCTTCTTATAGGAGATTGGTCATCAATAAGGGTACCACATTATTAACAATCTCTTTGAATTGGGCGATGCCAAAGGCTGCTGAGAAGCGCAACTTGGCGGTCGGTGTGGTGGAGCAGAGATATGATATTTGCTGATTACTCGCATTCCTCGCCAGTATAATTACTTTAGTAACCCTATAGGGGAAAAATTAATTTTACAAGTAATATTAGTAAATGCAGTTTTATTAAGTATATATTTATAATAATACAAATATTATTAATAGTAATAGTAAGTGTATTAAGTATAATAATTTAAATAATATTATTAGTAAAATGATAAGTGTATCAATAAACGAACAATACCATCTGTAATAATGCTAAAAATAATAATAATATTAACAGTAATAATAATTAGGGCTGGGGAAAGATACCGAATATACCGCATACCACACATACCGTACCGAAAAATTACCGAGAATACCGAAATTTTCGGTATACCGTAATTTTCGGTATGGTATAATACTGTACTGTAAGATTTCGGTACGGTAACGGTATAAAATTTTTTTGATACCGCGGTATACCGTTACCGTATCGAAATTCGGTATACACTGCGGTATCGGTATATTGGTATGTACCGATTGTTCGGTATGTCGGTATATACCGCGATACCGTTATATACCTTAATATCGGTATGCTGGTATGTAGCGAAAGTTCGGTATGTCGGTATATACCGCAATACCGGTATGTCGGTATGTAGCAAATATTCGGTATGTCGGTATATACCGCGATACCGGTATGTCGGTATGTACCGAATATCCGGTATAGCGGTATATATCGAACTTACCGAAATATCAGTATGGCAACGGTATGAAAATATTTCAGTTTTCGGTACGGCAACGGTACGAAATTTTTCATACCGTAAAGTTCGGTACGGCGAAATTTGTACGGTGTACCGTACCGACCCACCCCTAATAATAATAATAATAATAATAATAATAATAATAAATCCGAGGCGGAGAAGGGAACCTGCGCTTGACATAAACCGAAATTATTATAATTAAATTTATAATTTAATTATAAATTAAATTGTTAAATTATTTAATAGAATAAATTATAAATTATTATAATTTAATTTATAATTTATTTATAAATTAAATTATTATGGTTTTGGAATAATAAATTAATTTATTATAATTTAATTATTATAGAATAAATTATTGTAATAAATTAATAGAATAAATTAATAAATTATTATAATTTAAATTATTATAATAAATTAATAGAATAAATTAATAAATTAAATTATTATAATTTAATATATAATTTAATTATAAATTAAAGTATTATGGTTTCGGAATAATAAATTAAATTATTATAGAATAAATTATTTTAATTTAATTTATAATTTATTATTATAGAAACCTGAAATAGAAATTATAATATTTGAGATAGAAATATTTATTAATTATCCATAAGCCATAATTATTGTAAAAGTGCAAATATAAAAATTATTATAATAATAACATATTGAAAGTTAATATTTCAAAAATAAATATAAAAAAGGGAAAAAAAACGGACCAAGTGTTAAATTAGCGGGTAGGGAACGGACCAAGAATAAATGAAAGGACCAAGTTTTAAATGAATGGACCAAGCATTTGAAAATTTATGGAACCAAAAATAAATGGACCAAGGAGATAAAGGGGCGGACCAAGTGTAATGCACGGACCAAGCATTTGAAAATTTATGGAACAAAAAATAAAAGGAACAAGGAGATAAAGGGGCGGACCAAGTGTAATGCGCGGACCAAGCATTCGGACCAAGCACACAGTCCTAATTAATACTATCATTTAGGATAATCCTGGATCAATGCTTGGCCCGGATCCGGGCCAAGCATCCGGACCAAGTGGCTTTCCGTCTTTTCGGATAAAAAACTAGCCTATATAAAGCGGCGGGCAAAAAAGTTACTGCAAATCTTTGACCGTCCGCAGTCATCATTCTCCCTATTGTATTTGAGCTGAAATTGACATGACAAACAAGTACGATGAAGAAGGAAAGGTTAGAGGGCTATATATATATTGCCTAATTAAAGAGTAGGTCTACTAGCTAGTAGCAAAATCAGTCAGCACTTGCTCCTCATCAGCTGGCAAATTAAAGACCAACAAGTCAGAACTGAGAAGGAGAAGAA